>OY740768.1:9639150-9817957 GCA_963513935.1 Aphrophora alni
ACAAGTATAATATTGTTACCAGGGGACTTAAATTTAATAAAGGCGGAACTAAAATGGTAACGATGTTTGAAAAGAAAAATAAAAAAAAGACAAAGACAAGTTTAATAATTAACAAGGCTCAAGTTTATTGAAAACAGAAAGAAATTTCGACGGTTCAGACTTTGTCATTTACAACAAAAGACATCCTGACACAAATCATCAGTAAAAAAAAAAAACTTATGATTAACAAGATCATAAATTGTAAAAGTTATAAGCCCTTAATTGTAACATATAATAATTTAGATAAAAAAAAAATTAATCAACAGATTCTAAACATTTATCCCCCCCTTTTAGTTTATATATATATGTTTATAGTTACAAAAATTTAACAATAAAAAAGGACAATGAGCACAGCTTAATAATTCACAGAATTATAATTAATCAAAAAAAAAGATTATACGCCCTTAAAGTAAAAGTATAATAATTTAAAAAAAAAATTAATCAAGATTTTCAAAAAAAAACTTATCCCCCCCTTTTTAGTTTAGTTTATAAGTTGATAGTTTCCTTTTAAACAGTAACAGAAATTAACAAAATATAAAAGAGCTTGATATTTTAAGTTCAAGAAAGATCATATCTATAGTTAACATGTTTATCACTAAACTAAAGTAACATAATATAATTGGTTTGAAAATTTCTTAAAAAAAAAAGAAACTGTATTGGCCAATAAATTTATATTTAAATAAAAAAAAAAATAATTTAGAATTTTGAAATTTTGTTAATTGACGTCAATTATTTTAATTTAGAAACTAACCTCTTGGAGGTTGTTAGGACCGAAAATTGCATGCAGGCTCCACCCAATAAATTGTTATATAATTTATAAATAATTACAAAAGTCTACATCTAGAAAATAGTTTGAAGGAACACATATTTGCGGAAGTAAATTTAGGCACATAAATCATATGAGTTAGTTAAAGTTCAGTAAAGTCAGCTGTAAAAAAAGGACATCACTTTTATGCACTTGAAAATCTGAAGTTATGTGATGCAAAAACGTGTTTTGCCAACAGGACGAAACTTGCTAGGATGATTCGCTGGTTTGCGCAATATGAGACAAGAATTTCTCTATTTCTCCTACCAGCATATTGGCTGTGGCAAACAAAAAACACGTTTCTTTTAGCGTCTGTGCAAGATCAGACATGTTGTAGCATTAATGTTCTTTATTGAAGAAAATATCTGGTTATTTGTCAAAATTAAAGTAAATTAATTGCATCACAGAAATTCGTTAAGATAGTAATTAAAAGCTTCTTAGATGATTATAAATTTATTTATATATATAGTTTTGTTTTAAAAGAAAGCTTGTATAAGACTTGTAAGATTCTTCAAAAGTCTATAAAACGAAATTTTCTGATTTAGAAGAAATTTCTCTAATTGTTTTATATTTGACATGTTCAATAGGATATTCTGATCATTTAATGTTCAACATTAGTCTGCACTTATTTCACAAAATTGTTCAAAACTTAAAATGTGCCTTTACAAGGTTTTGTAAATGATGTTTTAAGAAAAGAAAATTTTTATAATCATTTAGTTTCAAAAGAAAATAGAATATTAAATAAAACATGAAATACATATTTTAAAGAATACATGATAATTAACAAATTATTTTAAAATTTAACAAAATATATAATATGACAAAATCTGTAAGGTTGAAGTACCTGGTTAATCCTGTCGCAGTTCACGTGAGCATGTACCGAGAAAAATGATGGTTATTTTAACATTTTGAACTAGGTTATTTAAACTAAAACGCACGAACTGTAAATTAACATGATGTTGTATGAGACTTGTAAGGTTAGAGAGAAAAAAAACTTTTGTTAGATGAGTGATGCAGAATGTAGACCATGTTGTTATCACATCTAGACTGTGGACCGGGTATTAGAGAAGCTAGCTTGACCGGCGAATGGACTTTGTGTTCGGTATCAGGCGATGCTTGGTTTTGGAGCGGGCCGCCAGGTGCCAGCATCTGTCAAGGGACGGAAATTGGACGTGGAAGAGTGTTAATGAAGTTATATTGCGGATGTGCTTTTTGAATTTAAATGCTACAGCTCTCCCCCCCCGAAAGACGGAGTTAGTGTAGAAAAGAAAGGGGGCCAGAAGGGCCTCCCACAGAATTTAGAAAAGGAGAGAGAGAGTGTGCTTTAAGGGGTAAAAAAAAATTTCCTCTCAGACAGGTGTTTTAGACCTCGAGATAAACAAAAGACAAACTAAGACTAACATGCATAGCGAGTGCCACATTAACTATATGTAGTTCGACAGAACCGGTCAGTATACCTTCACCAAGATAAACAACAAAGAACAAATGCACCAAACTTAACTATTAAGAAGATGGACTCACTATGTCCTCGTCCGAAGACGTTATGGTGACGAAGAAATAGAAGAGTTCATGACGCTCTCTATATTCTCGTCGCATCGATTACACCCGCGAAGTGCTCGATGTTAAGATATGTCTAGATAGGGTAACATGTCAGGTACATGTAGCGGCCATTGCCGTAAAGTGGAACCTCATAGTTGATCAGACTATGGGTTGAAAAGCGTCAAGTCCGGGAAACAGTGAGATATATCACTGGACAAGGAAAATCAATATCTCTTCGCCTGCAAACATCTATACAGATTACGGCACGGAGGGGCTCTAGGAGAGCTCAACCCACCGATGCCCAAACATACAGATGTGCATTTGGCTTAGAGGAAACACGGCTTGGTTCCGTATTTTATTATGTTCTGCAGTGCACAGAAAGAAGACTACCAGATGACAATTTGTGCGGGTCAAGAAAGATCAGAAAGAAAATTAAATCGTAAAGGAGAAGGTTCTAGAAATTTGTTAATATTTAATTTATATGATGAGGTTTGAGTTGCTCGACGTGTGCTTTTTTAATAAAACGAGGTGAATTGGCGAAAGAAAGCGCAACGGTAACGGGAGTAAGAAAATCAATGATCCGGAAGGGACCGGACCATCGTGGCATCAATTTAGCAGCTCGCTTGTCTATGGCGGAGCTCAGAGGGTGTGTTTTACACCAGACAAGATCGTTGATTTTATACAGATGAGGCTTCCTGAATTTGTTATAGGTCTTTTCGGCCTTTTGGTGCGCTTTCATTATATTGTCTTTGGCCTGGCGCCAAACTTGTGATGGATTAGTATTAGGTTTTGGAAGGAGATCGTGTATGTTCCAGCTGAGACTCAGTGGTGTATTGGGGAGAAAATTAAAAAGAATGCTAAAAGGTGTTGCTTTAAGAGTCTCATGATGTGCGAAATTGAAAGCCAGCTGAAGCCAGCAAAGGGAGTCGTCCCAAGAGGATTGATTTTTGGAGTGATAGGCGATAAGGGCTGCCTTAAGGTTTCGGTTAAGTCTTTCCGCATTATTAGGTTGGGGGTGATAAGGAGATAAAGTTGCATGCTTAATACCGCGAGAAAAACAAAAGTTGCGGAAGACATGTGATACAAAGCATTGTGCATTGTCAGAGATTATTATCTTTGGAAAACCGAAATTTTGAAAAATGTTTTGGCTTAAGGCCTTAATTGTACTGTGGGAAGTTGCATCTCTGACAGGCATGAGCCAGGTGAATTTTGAGAACTGGTCAACTGCGACCAGTATCATGTTGTAGCCCTGTTTTGTCCTAGGAAGCTGTCCGACGTAGTCGATATGTAATTTTTCCATGGGACGATTGGGAACCGTTGAGGCAAGGTATCCTAATTTGGAGTTGTGAGCGGGTTTGCTTACAGCGCACACCGAACAAGCTCGCACTTTAGACGTGACATCCTGTTTTAAAGTTGGCCAATAAAAATTCTCCTTTACCTTAAACAAAGTTTTAAGTATTCCAAGATGACCACCCACAACGGAGTCGTGATGATAATTAATCACCAGGTCGACTAAGGACTGAGGTAAATAAATTCTGGTGGGCTTTTCCAGATGATTTTTCAGGCAAAGAACACCTTTACTTAAACAGTACTTCTCCGAAGAGATGTTCTGTTCGAGGTCGGCAATGATATTTTTCAAAATAGGGTCGGCCTTTTGATGAGTCTGGATGTCATGAAAAGCTAGAGGAAAATTTGTGAGGAGACTGGTACACGAAAAGGTGACATTTTCTTCGTTGAAATTTTCCGGTTCAAACATGCGCGAGAGGGAGTCTGCTATGATGTTCTGAGTTCCTCTTATGTGCGCTACCTTAAATTTCAATGAAGTCAGCTTGGCAATCCACCGGCCTAATTTACCAAGTTGACGAGGACGTGCTAAAAGCCAAGAAAGGGCTTGGTTGTCGGTTTCTAATAGGAATTCCCGATGTTCTAGATATTGCCTAAATTTCTCCACTCCAAAAACTACTGCTAGGCATTCGGCTTCATATGCAGATGAGGCTTTTCTTTCTGCAGGTGTTAAAGTACGTGAAGCGTACGCTATGGGCTGTCGTGAGCCGTCAATTTCTTGGAGTAGAACTGCTCCAAGGGCCACTGAGCTCGCATCCGTTTGCAGGATGAATGGTTTGGCGAAATCGGCCATCCGGAGAACCGGAGGCTGTGTTATTGCCTCTCGAAGATGTTTGAAAGCTTTCTCTTGTTCAGCTTGCCAAGAGAATTTTTGGCCCTTCCTCCGAAGCAGATTTAGAGGCGCAGCGTGCTCCGCGAAATTTGGAATGAATTTAGCAAAGAAATTGACCATTCCAATGAATCTGGAAACGGCCTTAGGGTTCTTGGGTTGCGGAAAATTTCTAATTGCCTTTGTTCTAGATGGGTCAATTTGCACGCCACGAGAAGAAACTAGGTGTCCTAAAAAGCTTATCTCATTCACAGCGAAACGGACCTTATCTGGGTTAACAGTCAAGCCAGCCCGCCGCAAACGAGTAAGGACTTCGCGAAGATGTTTTTGATGCTCTTCCCAAGTTTTGGAGTAGATGACTAGGTCATCCAGATAATTAAAAATGAATTTAAATTTGATGTCATGGAAGACCTGATCCAAGAGTCTGGTAAGCACTTGGGCACCAGTACAGAGTCCAAAAGGGACTCGAGTAAACTGATAAAGCATCCAAGGAGTACAAAAGCTGGTAATTTGTTTGGACTTTTGAGACAAAGGGATTTGATGATAAGCTGAATTTAGATCGAATACTGTGAAATATTTGGCACCGACAAACCAGTTAAAACTTTGATGTAAGTTAGGTAGCGGCACCGCTTCGACGACGATGTTTTGATTGAGCCTCCGATAATCAATCACCATCCTTGTTTTCTTTTCGGGATGTTGAACCAGAAAAACAGGGGATGCATATGCCGACCGGCTGGGTTCTACTACTCCTGAATCTAACAATTCGTTGATGTGTTCGCGGAGGTATTCCATTTTGGGAGGTGCCAATTGGTATGGAGAACACTTGACCGGAGTGTTGTCCTTCAGTTGAATATCGTATTCAACTAGATGTGTTAGACCTAACCTTTTTGTGAGTACCTGAGGAAAATCATTAATTATTTTTTGAATGGTGTTTTTATCGTTCTTTTGAAGATGACCTAAAGGATCAGGAGCAGTAGATTCAGATGTTGTGGACACTATAGGTTTATACGCAGAATTACTAAAATTACATAGAGGAAAAACAATAGACCTTGAAAATTTAAAATAGAAGTTTTTTGCTGAAAGATCAAGTACCAGTCCCGTTTTAGATATGAAATCTGACCCGAGGATCAGAGGACACGACAACTTATGCGCCACCAGAAAATCCACATTCCAACTACAATGTTCCATTTTAAGATGAAGACGACAAGAGTAGGAAATGGGCAACCTTTTTCCAGAAGCCGTGACACAATCAGCCTTCACCCTGGTTATGGATTTAAAAGCCTTGGTGTTCTTTAATTTTTTAAAAAGGGCTTTAGAAATGACGCATCTTACTGAACCGGAGTCCAGCAGAGCCTTAACTTTAATTTGCCCAAAAGCTACTTCCACCAAAGGCAAAAACTGATCGTTCAGACCCCTAGATTTAAGAGAAATGTTATTTTTTTTTTGAAGTTTGTAGTTGGAAAGCTTAGAGCTGGAATAGGTTTGCCTAGACCTATTCCGTAGAGAGAAGAATTTACAACCCCAGATATAGTGACCGGGTATGCCACAATGATAACAAATGGGAGTAAAGTAATTTTGAATTTTATTGCCGAAATTGTTTGTTCTTAAATAGGAAATTGAGTTTAAATTTTGAAAAGATGGTTTATTAAAGAAATGTGGTTTCGTGTTATGTTTAAGTCCGATGTGGTTGGTTTTAAAATGGGAGACTGGCCTGCGCCTGTTTTTGGGAGGGTATTGCCTTGTTGGAGGCCGGTTCCGACATTCTGGGCTTCTATGTCCCGGCTGTCCACAACTGTAACAGACCACTGGTCTTGTAGGTCTAAAATCAGTACTTCTACCTTCGGGTCTCACTAATGGAGCCCTTTGCTTGTCAGTATACATGACGTTATTGACATGTGCGCAGAGCCGATCTAAGTCTGCAAAGTTTTTTGGTTTGGTAACAAAAACTAAGCAGTTGCGGACTTCCGGAGACAGTCCCTCCAGAATGACGTCCGTGACCTCCAATTCGGACTTATCTAAATTTAAAGTTTCTGCAGCCTCTTTAATTTGATTAACAAAAATGTGCACCGCCTCGTTAGTCTTCTGGGGCCTATAAAATAACTCCTGCACTAGAGAAGCCAACCTTTTCGAAGGTATGAAGAGACTTAAGGCCTCTTTGTGAAAAGTCTTAAATGTCTGATGTCTAATCAGACATGAATTTAAAGGGCCCTGAGCATAGGGCATCAGAACATTATTAATGTTTAAAGCTACGTCCGGGTAAGTTTTGACTATTTTTAGAGAAATTTTAAAAAAATTCAATAATTTGTCAAGGTCGAAACCATCTGTCTGAGGAATTGTCTTAATTATTTGTTCGGCAGGATGACTTAATTTTCCGTATAAGGAAATGTATTGACAGCCTTTCGAACTGCTAGGTGTGGTTTGCTGAGCCTCAGCCTGCGGCGTGTCCGCAAGGAGATTTGGCCCATTAGACCGAGATGGCTCTGCAGAGCTGGCTTTAGTGGTTCCCCCAGAGGGCGTTAGCGGGATGCTTACGTTTAGTTTTAGAGGAGCAACGGTTTGCTCAAAGGCTTTAAATTTTTCTTTGAGCGTAGCGAAGTTGTTATGTAGCTCGGCCAGATCCCGTGGCACATTGTTGTCTGCTACTTTTAGTTGTTCAGTATGCACCCGATTTAGGAACTCTAGCCGTCTTCCGAAAACGTTTATGCGCGCACGAACACGAATCATTTTGATTCCTCTTTCGGAATCGAGGTTCTCCAGGTCGTCTTGCAAGACAAACAAGGAGTTCCGGGCTAACGCTATTTGTTGCAAGAGGATGTCTTCGGTGAAGTTTCCCATTTCGGGCTCGACGCTGTTCTGCAGAAGGGACCTAAGAGAGGTTCGCATTTTAGTTACAATGTCTTTTTCACCACCTCTAGCTACTACCTCAAAAGCAAGCTCGGTATTCTTTAACGTGTCCACTAATCGCAGCAAATCCACTGCCATCTTAACTGTTGCTGATAATAATAGATAAAAAAAAAATAAACCAAGTAATTTAAAAAAAATTTCTTTTAAGAAGATGCCCAAAAAAAAAAATTAAAGAGCCAGAGAAAGACTCAAGTATTATATGTAGTGTAGATGTTGTGTATATGTGTGTGTGTAAGTATGAATCAATACAGACAACGAAAGAAAACTCGAGAAAATTTTTGAAGGAGTTTTTGAAATTTTTTTGTTTTTTTTTTGTTTTTTTTAACTATTTTTGAATTTTATTATTTATTTAAAAAATTTTTTTTGGATTCCCGAATGACCCCGCTGTCTGGATCAAATTCAGTGAATGAGTCGTGTGCAGTGTATGTAAATATATATATATATATATATATATAAAAAAAAAAATTTAAGCAGACAAAATAATAATTAAAAAAAAAATTTATCGAAATTGGTTTAGAAGTTTTTGTGTAAGTGTTTATAAAAATAAATAAATAATAAAAAAAAGAGACTATAGATTTATAGAGCTTTAAATATTTAAACTAAATAAAAAAAAATTTCATCAGCAACAGTTGTACAGTATTTGAAAAGCTGCAAAACATAAAAATGAGCCTTGTTTAACAAAATAATTTTGAATTTAAATTTAGATAGTTCCAATGCGAAATTTTGAAAATTAACTACGGTTCCAGAATTTAAATTAACAACTCTATAATTTAGAGAAAACCAAGCTAGAATTTAAAGCTAACCACGCTCTGCTACCAAAAACATGTTACCAGGGGACTTAAATTTAATAAAGGCGGAACTAAAATGGTAACGATGTTTGAAAAGAAAAATAAAAAAAAGACAAAGACAAGTTTAATAATTAACAAGGCTCAAGTTTATTGAAAACAGAAAGAAATTTCGACGGTTCAGACTTTGTCATTTACAACAAAAGACATCCTGACACAAATCATCAGTAAAAAAAAAAACTTATGATTAACAAGATCATAAATTGTAAAAGTTATAAGCCCTTAATTGTAACATATAATAATTTAGATAAAAAAAAAATTAATCAACAGATTCTAAACATTTATCCCCCCCCTTTTAGTTTATATATATATGTTTATAGTTACAAAAATTTAACAATAAAAAAAAAGACAATGAGCACAGCTTAATAATTCACAGAATTATAATTAATCAAAAAAAGATTATACGCCCTTAAAGTAAAAGTATAATAATTTAAAAAAAAAAAATTAATCAAGATTTTCAAAAAAAAAACTTATCCCCCCCTTTTTTAGTTTAGTTTATAAGATGATAGTTTCCTTTTAAATAGTAACAGAAATTAACAAAATATAAAAGAGCTTGATATTTTAAGTTCAAGAAAGATCATATCTATAGTTAACATGTTTATCACTAAACTAAAGTAACATAATATAATTGGTTTGAAAATTTCTTAAAAAAAAGAAACTGTATTGGCCAATAAATTTATATTTAAATAAAAAAAAAAGGAAAATTAATTTAGAATTTTGAAATTTTGTTAATTGACGTCAATTATTTTAATTTAGAAACTAACCTCTTGGAGGTTGTTAGGACCGAAAATTGCATGCAGGCTCCACCCAATAAATTGTTATATAATTTATAAATAATTACAAAAATCTACATCTAGAAAATAGTTTGAAGGAACACATATTTGCCGAAGTAAATTTAGGCACATAAATCATATGAGTTAGTTAAAGTTCAGTAAAGTCAGCTGTAAAAAAAAGGACATCACTTTTATGCACTTGAAAAATCTGAAGTTATGTGATTCAAAAACGTGTTTTGCCAACAGGACGAAACTTGCTAGGATGATTCGCTGGTTTGCGCAATATGAGACAAGAATTTCTCTATTTCTCCTACCAGCATATTGGCTGTGGCAAACAAAAAACACGTTTCTTTTAGCGTCTGTGCAAGATCAGACATGTTGTAGCATTAATGTTCTTTATTGAAGAAAATATCTGGTTATTTGTCAAAATTAAAGTAAATTAATTGCATCACAGAAATTCGTTAAGATAGTAATTAAAAGCTTCTTAGATGATTATAAATTTATTTATATATATAGTTTTGTTTTAAAAGAAAGCTTGTATAAGACTTGTAAGATTCTTCAAAAGTCTATAAAACGAAATTTTCTGATTTAGAAGAAATTTCTCTAATTGTTTTATATTTGACATGTTCAATAGGATATTCTGATCATTTAATGTTCAACATTAGTCTGCACTTATTTCACAAAATTGTTCAAAACTTAAAATGTGCCTTTACAAGGTTTTGTAAATGATGTTTTAAGAAAAGAAAATTTTTATAATCATTTAGTTTCAAAAGAAAATAGAATATTAAATAAAACATGAAATACATATTTTAAAGAATACATGATAATTAACAAATTATTTTAAAATTTAACAAAATATATAATATGACAAAATCTGTAAGGTTGAAGTACCTGGTTAATCCTGTCGCAGTTCACGTGAGCATGTACCGAGAAAAATGATGGTTATTTTAACATTTTGAACTAGGTTATTTAAACTAAAACGCACGAACTGTAAATTAACATGATGTTGTATGAGACTTGTAAGGTTAGAGAGAAAAGAAACTTTTGTTAGATGAGTGATGCAGAATGTAGACCATGTTGTTATCACATCTAGACTGTGGACCGGGTATTAGAGAAGCTAGCTTGACCGGCGAATGGACTTTGTGTTCGGTATCAGGCGATGCTTGGTTTTGGAGCGGGCCGCCAGGTGCCAGCATCTGTCAAGGGACGGAAATTGGACGTGGAAGAGTGTTAATGAAGTTATATTGCGGATGTGCTTTTTGAATTTAAATGCTACAACCCTCTACCCGTCAAATAACAATTATTGTAACTGATAAATAACAATAAACTGTTCTACTTCATATTAATAATATGAAATGCTATTTTTCTTTTTAAATAAATAAATACATATTTCACACCTCAAACTATCGTTCCTTGTAATTCTTTAACACAGAAACAAATCGTATATATTAATATTGACCAATCATAGTACACTCTTTATGAATGGAATTAAATTAATCACTAATTTTGTGTCAATATTTAATAATAGACACATATATTCAGTAAAGTTTGGAATATTAGTGGAGAATGTTGTTAAATAATAATAATTAGTCATTTAGATCAGTTCCTTCAAATTGTTTAATGCAAACAGTCTTACTTCCTTGTATTGCGGGAGTTAAGATTAAAGATTGTATTTTAAAAAATATTTTTTTGTTGTTGAAAGACGAAAACCTCCGTGTCTTCAGAGACGAAAAAAGAGCTTAAAATGGAGATTTCTAGCCCTCAAAAATCGCAAGAGTAGAGAAAATGTCTTGGTGCAACACATTATACTCGGATCATCACCGTCCATGTCTTGGAACCGTCCATACCTATTTTGAATAGCAGAAGGTTATAAACGGAACATCAAATTAGGACTCATCGTTCGGACAAACAAGCAACAAATTTATTTATCAATTCCTTAACGATTGGTAAACGAATTTGACCGTTAAATTTTGTTAAAGTTTCTTCTCCAATAAGTTTTTAAATCTAAAAACCATGTCAAATACTTAAGCGAATAACAGCAAAGCTTGTTGTGTATGCAAAGTATTCACTGCCATTTTTCCAACTTTTAATTAATTAAACCTGAAAACTCTCTTGGTTGTCCAATTAGAGCAAACTAAGCAAAATAAGCTTTCGAGAGCTGCGAGTGGTAAATATAGTTTAATATTTCCTGTCTTTAATTAAACTCTATGAAACCTGTTTTCTTCTGAGAGCAAATTAATGAAATAAAATGTACGTTTATCAAATTATAAGACTTGGGATATTACATTATAAAAGATTTTATATTTTGAGGTCGATACTATAAAGTGTAGTAAAGGTTTAGTTAAAGTCATTATAAATTGTGTAAATTGTAAATGGTTATATACGCTGGAATAACTCTCTTACAAACCCGTGAGAACAAGAATGTAATTATCATTATTACTGAGATTATTACTACTGCACTAATTTCAATTTCTTAATAAATCCACGGGGGCTAAATAAGTAATAAGGAGAATAAGAAATTTCTATAATTATACCGAAATAAAATTGCTCTGTTATTAACATTTGGTTACATGGGTGTAAGAGGAGAGTTAGTGCACAGTTTACCTACATCTACTGATAATTTTATTCTGTACGAAGATTTTCAATATTAGATAATCTTTTGTCTCTCTACAATGTTTCTGTACAGTGTTGTTCATACAATTTTATAACTTGCGACATAAGGTTTTCGAAAGGTTTCTGTATCAATACATTTTATACCATCAAGTTACTATAAATAACAAAGGATAATCCAGATCATATCACGTGACCAAGTATTATACACTATGATTTTACGACATTCCTTGTGTTTCCTGTATGTGTTGGTTTGTATATCCGTTTACATAACCTATAAAACGTTTATGTCAAGACGAAGTTATGTTAGAAATAACTTTAGTTTAATTACGATTTAGAGTGAAAATTGTTTGTAAAGTTTTGATTGCATTTATTATATCTTTCTTTGTGCTTTTTTATTTATGTGTGATTGAGGATCATTATTGAGCAACATTGCTATTTAAAAAATGATGAATTAAATTTTAGCACTGTACACTGTGTTTTAGCGATGTTGATATTCGGGTGAAATGGACAATCGAATTACTCGGTTTCAAATGATTTCAATACTCTTATTATTATTATTTCGAAATCAAGTATCTGCGCAGAATGATTTTGCGCATCGGATTCGAACTCAGTTTTACCAATCAGATCGTTTTAGATAAACTTACACTTTTGCGTTCTATCTGTTAGACTGATCCACCAAGTTTTTATTTTTTAAAACAATATGTGGTTGACAATTGTAATGCGTAACTAAATGTTATCCTGCCACGACACAAATTCAGTAATTTAACGTTAGTACAATTATTACCAATATTAATAATTTAGTTGTTATTTAATATAAGTTAATTTACTATATTTTTTTATATAGAAAATAACCTATTAATATTTATTTAAATAAAAATAATAACAATTAAATAATAATTTAATTTAATTTTTGTTAATGTGGAAATAAATGAATATTATTGTTATTTTAAATCAATTTTGTTACCCAATCTAAATCATTTTAACTCAAAATCGTAATGTTTAATTATTGTGTAGTGAAAAATCAGCTTAGAAACTAATATAACCAAAGTAGAAACACCGATCATTTTATTTGGAATTGACACAACACTAACGAATATCGTTGTCCGAGGATTTTATTTCGAATTCATACTCGCACATTACCTCCTCCTTGTTCCTAATTACAAGGATTTTGTCCGAATATTTTAATACGAAACCGAGGATTTTAATATTCGGAATGCTTCGAGGATTTTGATACTCGGATTCACCGAGTATTTTAATTCGAACTCACACATCACTACTGTGTATTCAAAAATTAGTTACATAATTAATATTTTAATTGTTACAAAAAGTGTAAAGTTCACTCCAACACTTTGTTAGTGTGAAAATGACACTAAACTTTGGTGGTTAAGTTGAGTAGGGTGCCGGTTCATATAGTTAAGATAAATTAACAAAAAAGTGTCTTAAATCCCTATCGTTGTCCCTGAAATTGATTGGTGAAGAACCGTCTTGAAAAGGTGCTTTAAATTTAAGTGCATTAAAAATTAGAGAAATACTTCAAGCGAAAATTTCTATGTTTCAATCCAATTAAAACCTCTCATGGTATATAACCTCGTTTTGTAAGTATAACCAAAGGAAGCTGCGGTTAATCAAAATATGAATCACTAATAGTTTCAGTTCCTGCAACTGCGGAATGCAACCCATTTTACTTCCCTGTGTTGAGAGAGCATATTTCAGAGTTGTTTACGGGTTGATACCTAAATTTAAATAAACTACGTAAAAACATTGCACTATCTTTCTCACATATCCATCTACAAATTAATACACTAAATAAACATTACACTCGATGTCTATATACTGCTTAGTTGCGAGAAAGAAATACATGTTATTTATATTCCTGACGTTTTGATTAGTTTTTCTCATGGGAGTTTCACAGTTAGAGAAACATGTCTCATAATCAACGTTTTGTACGATCTTTAAATGTTACATTGGTATTTGAGCTTACCCTGAGAGGGTTTTTATAGTAGTACGAGCTTGGCAATCCCGAGAATACCTAGCTGGATCTACACCTTTCTCGTGTAGTCTTAGGTTAGACCCTCTTTCATCCTTCCTATCACATTTCTCTTAACCCTTACTCTGTTAGAGTATTCAAGGACTACGGGTCTTAATTTTATGTTCTTTTCTTCCTGTTTTATAAAGCGTTTTTAACCGAGATGTTTTATGCATTTAAAAAACAAGCAAAAAATATGTTTACTTATTATCAACAAAAACAAACAATCTTGCTAAGCATAAATTTGCATTTAATTAAACAATATCACTTCCGATTTAGCACACTGGTTTGAGTCAATTATCTTTAACAAAATTTGATCATTAGAATCAATTATGTTAAATGACGACATAAAAAGGTATACGAAAGATTGATTTGTTATTCATTGTTAATTACTTACAAATGCAAATAGAAACGAACACATTTTATTCACAAATTTTCTCAACAAGCTTGGCAATACAGATGGGCTTTAATTCAAGAATTTAATTTCTAATTCTTATCGGGACGTGTATACATTTTTAAACTTTTGTTTCCACATGTTTTCCAAATTGTAAGATATTTTCCGTTTTGTAATTTAATACCGTAAATATAAATTGTTTTAAGATTTAATTTTGATGCAAATTATTGGTAGTCCAGATTTGTTTTTAAATACATGTTTTCTAAAGTTATTTGTTTCTTATTACGATCATCAAATGTGTGTAAAATGTTTTACTTTCTTTGATGTAATATGTGATTGTGTTTGAAAATTTCTACCCAACCAAGCAGACAGCCTAATCAGCTATGCTTTTAAAATGCAATTATAAATATTTTAAGTTTATGGTGTAGAACAAGTTTAGTAATATAAAATTTAACAAATATTGTGATGGAATATTTTTGTTTCGAAATAAAGCATTTTTTCATTCATTCATTTTATTCGGATCGTTACAGGCTACATTGTAACAAATAATGGTCAAATCGTTAAATAAAATTTCTATAAAATACGAATTTTGTGTTTTGGGAGCTAGATTTTCTTTTCAGTTATTTAAAATATATACAGTCGAATATTTAATTTTGGTAACTGGATAGGAATTATTAAACAATTAAATAATCTTCTGCACTTTGTACTTGTAAAAAGTAAATATAAATTTTAAATTGAAAATGATTATTATTTCAGTGCTGATTACATGTGGGAATTGCAAATAGTCTTATATGTTTACAAAGTTGTTATTTCTCTCTGTGTATTAAATGTAGCTTTCTGTATATATATTGTGATCACCTTAAATTTTTAAAGTATTTATATTTCATATTTTTTTTAAATATAATCTCAAATGTCTGTTAGATTATTGATATTGTAAATTTAATTTTAAATTTATTAACCTGATATTTTATAATTTAGTATTACGTCGTACTACTGTATCTGTAAAAACGAACCGTACGTTATACTCTTGTATTGTAAAAAAAAGGACAATAAATGTATATCATGATATAGTGATAGAGGTGAGGTGTGCGCAGTAACGAATTGAAATAAAAATATTGGGAATATCGGGGAGGAAATTAATTGTTAATTAAAATTTATGTACAAATGAAGGGGTATAATCGTGGGATCACGGAAAAATCAGTAATGGAACTATTGGATGAGGCGAACTTGATAACCTGTATAAAAATAAAAAGATTTTAATGGTTTGGACTTCGGAAATCGATGGAAAAGGGAAAACGTTCTGGGGTTGGCGAACCCATCGCCAGTGGTCAGCCACTACAAATAGCGCCCTATAATTCGCATGTTGTTCTTAAGTCTTTCTTGTAACCTGCATTGCATCCAACATCCTTGCAGGTGTATCTTAATCTATTCAGCTCTTTTCCTCCATACCTTCCCCCACGTTTCTTCTGCTTTCTATCCCAACACTAAAGTGTTAGTATCCGGTACTGATGGGGTGATTGAATCCTGACAAAACGTGTCGCCTTCGTAGCCTGTAGGAAACTTGTGATTTCTCACAATAGTTAACCTGACCCGAGTTCTGGAAGGTGTTCCATCCTTTTACTAGCTACTCTTGGGGGAAAACATTAAAAGAGCAGTGAAAAATAACATTATGATGGATGTCACCGCAACTCAAAGAACTGATGAATGCACTCCATCGTGAATATGGGGCGTCCGTAGTTTCTTACAAATTTCCTCGACAACGCGGAAATAATAAATCTAGTGATGAAAGACCTTACAGGACACTCAGGAGGGTGGGATTTCAGAAAGAAGAACCACAAAAAAAGGCCAAAAAGTTCTGAGAATGTCGTCCAGTCGAGTAATAAGGGTATCAGAGTCATGTAAAAGAGAGATAACTACACTACACTTAATTTTCTGCACTATCTAAAGTAGTTGGAGATGGAGGGACTTCCATAGACCAGAGTTCCTCGTCTTAGAAGGACTTGAGGGGCACAGCAGATATTTAAAGTCTCCATCAACCCCATATAAGTACTACTACAAGGCTCTAAATATAAAAGCGGAAGGGAGGGGGAATGAATGGAACGCCGATGTTGTATTGACGACCTGGAGGATACGAAAGTGGGAGTTCAAAGATGGAGCAAAGTACCATAGGATTAGAAGAGAATGGCATTGTGAAGAAGGAGGTTAATATCCTGAAATGTTGTAATCCCATGTTGAAATTATTCTAAGGTATACAGTAGTTCAGAAATAATACACTTAAAGTGATTGAAGCAAATTTCATGGTCGCATATGTTAGAATTTCAATAAGGATAATCGCAAAATAATGGTTTTCGTATATATAAAACTTGATCATCATTTTAAACAAGCATAAAACTATTTCAGATTGTATTTTATACTGCGTTGTTACACAATAGAGCTTTAGAAATTATTTTATAAAACTGTCGCAACACATAAATTCATCCTTCAACATGTAATTAAATCCACTCATACATGATTAAAATTATACCAATAAAATAATTATAATTACAGTAGGCTTAATAAATAATTCCAACAACATTGTTGATCCACTTTTTTGCTTAGAGAGCTTCACGATTCATAACCTCAGGAAACCGAAAGAGTGATCGACACGTCCATCCGTCATTGTTTTCGTCAAAGTAAAATAGTGGCCACAAAAATTAGGATAAGAACATTAAATGTAATATAGAGGACTCCAGTGTCCTCATACAAAATGTTATTGAAATTTTGAAAAATCGAATTAAAAATATCATAATCGCTGACTTTTTAAACAGTTTTGATTTCATATCTCCTGTGATATTCAACTTATAACACACTAAATTTGATAAAAAGCCAAATTTCAATTGTGCATCATACGGTACAAACTTGACCTCTTTATTGACGACAGATAGCGCAAATGATCTCTGATATCCCAAGAAAATGTGATAATTACGCGATGCGACAAAGTCGAATACCGATTGGAGCGTAGCGAGTGAATTGTTTTAATACATTCATATCTAAGAGGTCCATTAGGACTAACCAACGTCAAGAAAATAGTGCTAGCTTATACGCAATTACGAAATTCATAAAATACGTGTAACAACTGTTTTAAACAAACTTACCCTATTGGGTCAACCAATAAAAGTTGACATTTCCTACAAGGCAAAAGAAACAAAATTTTCTGCATTAAATTTAGATGATCAACATGGGGCTGGTTAAGTACCATGATGGCGTCTATCCAGGCGTTACTTTCTCACATATATTTTAGTCCACAAAAGTTTATGTGATGGGTGAAATTTGTTGTCAAATTTATCCTGGAATTATCAATTACGAGCTGGAAAAGAGTGCGTTATTTAATGACATCCATTTGATGTGACATCTTCTCTGCGCATACAGTACAGACAAGTGCACAGATGTTGATGAAATTTGTATGTCGGTATATTCTGATCATATCTTGAAGAGTTATATTTAAATGTTAATTTTACAAATATACGTGTTGTTGATAACAAAGTTCTGATTTTAAGAAGGACTAATACGATTTTCAAACTGTAATTAGCAACAATTGTGACAACTTCAATCAACAAGTAACAAGTGAAATAAAAAACAAATGTTCAACAATAAACACTTTTATTTTTCATTGATAAGATAAGACGACGCTTCGAATAAATCATCATCTTCAGTTCTTAGAGTCCAGTGTCAGTAGAGTATGTGGACAACTTGAAATGATGAATTGTAATTGTAACATCGTTTTGTCTTTGTACTGCACAAAAAAAGAGATTTTTGTGATTTTATTTTATTTCAATTAATTTTTTTAAACGTTTTTAACTAAAACAGATCATAAAATCTTCTTAACACAAAACTGACAACTCGAACTAAAAGCGAATAAATAATAACATCAATATTATAATTTCATCGATAGATACCGACGAAGAGACACGGTAGGCAAATTAAACTATTCACATTATAGAACTACAATTGAGAATATAAAGTACAAGAAAAGAGACTCCTATCCTTCGAATACACTACTAGAGTTAGTGTCGGAAGAGAACAAAAACTGGTTAAGAGAAATAAAGATATAAGTAAATAGGTATCTATTAAAAGACTAGAAAGATACGACTATACTATGGTACTTGAAGATGTCCGCATACATTCTTACTTGTACCTCTGAGGGCAGATTTGGTTCAAAGTTCGCTAAAATTTAGCCTTAAAAGACACTTTAAAAACGTATTAGTCACAAATTCTCTTAAAATTCAGGTTAAGAAAGAAAAAAAGAACTTGTTTATCAAAATTGTCATCACAGCTTTAGTTGAATTTTTTGTAAAATATGGATTATAATAACCAATACCAGTGTGTGATCTGAAGAGAATTACAGTTCAAGATTGAGAGATAAAATAATGAAATTAAACTTTGATAACTACCATTAAAATATCAATTCCAATGAACAATTTGCGGGCAAGACATTTTTGAAATTCCAGAGTCTACAGAACAGTGCAAAATCGCTCTTCAAAAACGATCCTTCAAGCTATCATTAAGATCTGTCCAATGTATGACGGAAATCAAGATGAAGATAAAGTGTACCGTAAAAGGATATCTGGCATCTCAGACAAGTTAAATTAGGTTCTGTTTTAATTACACAGTAAAAATATCAAGCGTAATACAACTCCCAGATAACTGTCCAAATATATCATCATTCAAAAGTAATAAGAATCTAAGTCTCCGAAATTAGTATGAGTTTGAATGTCGTGACCTTGAGCATATGAACTTGCACTTCCTTGATTTTACTCTCGTCTAGTCAGGAAACGAACACTATCCTTCTTTTTTCTTAAGCACATATTTATATATTTCCGTGTTGTTTAAAGTGGAAATAATTTTCGAACATCATCACCTTATGAAAATAACATAAAATCAAGACCATCTACTCGACGAACTCTAATGTAAACACCAGGGTCGGAAGGGAACAAGAGTTTGTACAAAAGGCCCTGATAGGAAAGATGAAAGAGAGGGATCTACCAATACTACGTTAAAATGTGAACATCCAGCTAGGCTATTTTGGGATTGCGCACTGATAGTCAGTATATTAGTCCTTGAGGGTTTCTCACGTGAAGATTGTTATGAAAAAGTTTTGTGACAGTTGGAGAAAGTAATATCTTTTATATTTAAGATCCTCAGAGAAATAAAAGTGTTTTTTTTTTATGATATATATTATATAAAAGGCATATATTTGCCATAACAAAATTTATTTCTATTTTTGTTAATACAAAATTTGACTGATATATTGGTCATCTTCTCAACATATTGACATATTGGAAGTTAATTAATTGTAAAAAAATACAAAAATATCGTCACTGAGGGGTAATGAAATACTGATTTCTTTCAATTTTTGTGCAACGTAAAAAGTAATGCGCCCAAAAACTGTGTTAACAGGCATATGTAAAAAATATGACTGCTTTTCTGTAACTTTAAATAGTAAATTATTTTCCTAAATTTCATTAAATCCGATTTACGCTAAACTAGTTCATAAAACAAGCTTAGGGTTCGGCTTTTTTTGTTTTTTACAGGCAAAAAAACTCTCGGTCAACATCGCCTTATCTCAAACTCGCCGGTCAAAGGAAGAGGACACTTAGCCCAATATTATTCTAATTTCGTCAGAGTCGGGAGAGAACAAGATTTTATGAAGAGAGTCTGATAGGAACGATGAAATAGAGGGATATAACCGAAATCAATGCCATGATTGTAAATATTTGTTGTAATAAGTTATATCAATTAAAGGTTTTTACCCGTGGATAAACCACCACGAAAGATTTTTTTTTTTTTATTGATAATTTTTGCAAGTAGGTGTGTGATAAGTTTACTGTTGGTCACTGCCAAAATTACCGTAATACCACAAACAATTCTATTTTATTATTATTTTTTAAAGACGAAAACCTCTCGGTCGTCACCGCCTAAAGTAAGGACCCACTTGTCCTTTAATAGCATCGGCATCAGAAAAGAACTAAAGTTTGTACATACCTGATAGATAAGGTGAATGAGAGTTATCTAACCCAGGACTGCATGAAAATAAATCCAGTTACCGTCACTTGGGATTGCCATGCCCGTACTATTATAGGTGAGCCCCTGAGGGTCAAACAACTTGATAACGTACCTTTCACGTGTTTTGTAGACTACAACATTTCTTAATACACTAATCATAAACTCAGTGTGTTAAATTTAACAAACTTTGTAATTATTTTCCTTATCAGGTAATCTTTGCTTTGACTATAGGATAAATTTTAGATAGTAATCAACACTCTGGACTGGACTGAAACATTTGACTACACTACTTTCAGTTATCTAGTTTTCACTAGTCCACTGTCTGATCTTAATTGAAAATCCGTTTGATCGTACATCAAAACTCTTTTTATCTCGAATTATATTCCTTATCTCTATCGGAGTGCAGTATTGGGTTAATCCTTCTCTTTCACCTCCCCTATATGGGCTCTCTTGACTAACTCCTAGTATTTTCCAATTCTGACGATATTCGAGTATACGATGTTTAGACGTCTTTCTTTAATCCTCTATTCTACCTTAATCGCCATTGATTGTACCCTAACCGGCAGTGACTAATTTCAAATTTAATCAACATTTGTTCAAAATCGTTTCATCGGTTTTAAACTCTCTGCGGTACATGTCACGTTCTCGGAATTTGAAAGATTTTGTGTCAAATAATTGTGTTTATTGTTTTTTCTCTTTTTTAATCGTCGTTAGGGCGATTTTTTGAACAAAACCTCGTTATATGTATGAAAATTCATTCTGGTACCCTCCCAGACTTTTACCACGTTCGTGCATAACTGCTCTGCATTCAATTAGTATATGGTATGGGACCTCTTTCCCCTTTTGGCAGAGTCTACAGGCTCCATTATTTTCTATTCAAATGGGTCTTATCCGAGTTTACTCTGACCCGATAGAACCAATTGTGTTCTCTTGAGACTTCTCACGCTCCAATGCTTCTACCATGACGGGTTACTTACCCTGAGTTAGTGAGCGTAGGTACCATCTTCCACTCAGGCCTCTTCTCAGTGGGTGATCTATCCCGCTGAGTTATCATAGTGACTGGAGCCGAAAGTTTTTTCCCCCTTGTTTATGAGGGCATTATTCCCCTCTTTGTTGCATGTTTCTTCTGTTTGTAATGCGATTCCTCTTGAGTAGCCTGGTTATCCTTTCACTACTAGATGTATTACCTCCACCATGTCGAAGCGTTGACAAAGCGGAGGACTCCTTATGCTGGTAGTATGCACGGAGGGGACGTTCTATTTTCTAAGTACGTTGAGTTACAATTAGGGAATGGAAGTCCTCCCGGCCAGGGTTTGGTCGAGTAAGAGTAAGGACAGTGCAAACGGCCAGGTTTTGGTCATGTAAGAGTAAGGATTAGTCCACCCGGCCAGGTTTTGGTCGAGTAAGAGTAAGGATTAGTCTTCCCGGTCAGGTTTTGATCGAGTAAGAGTAAGGATTAGTCCACCCGACCAGATTTTGATCGAGTAAGAGTAAGGATTAGTCCTCCCGGCCAGGGTTTGTTCGAGTAAGAGTAAAGATAGTCCAAACGGCCAAGTTTTAGTCCAGTAAGAGTAAGGGTTATCTACCAGGCCAGGTTTTGGTCGAGTAAGAGTAAAGATAGTCCAAACGGCCAAGTTTTAGTCGATTAAGAGTAAGGGTTGTCCACCCGGCCAGGTTTTGTTGGAGTAAGTAAATACTGAGAGAGATCACCCAGTATCCCACAGGCTACGATTCCCATAACTATTGTCCATTATTCACTCCATCAGAATTAATGGCTTTCGGTTTTAAGGGAGGGTTAAAAATAGAAGAAACGGAAAAAATATGTTTGACGACATAGTAAGAGGCAGTTATAGTAAAATGGCACCGATAAAATAGATCAGAAAAGATACCACCTCCAAGATAATCAGAATAATATGAATAGTAGGACTCTGAGTAGGCTGTTTGTAGTGAATGTCCACTTGGCGATTATTTTGCCAACCGCTACGACAATTGCTTTAGATGCATGATTACGATTCACGTGTACCCTATCCCATGTATGTGGGTAATGGATGCCGCCTTCGGAATAAATGTGTGGTAAGGGACGCGTGAGCGACCTGACGGTTTCTCATCCAACGTTGCTTGGGGAACCTTGCTAACATGAGTATAGGTGAACTTGGGTGCCACCTACACTCGGGTCGTGTATTTCACCTCACGGTGCCGGCCCAAGAAAACTAGGGGAAGGCTACCCAATCCTACGTATGTAGGTAACGGGCGTCGCCCTTAGTAGGTGAGTGTGTGAGGGAGGGTATCGCGTAAGCGACCCGACGGTGACTCATCAAACGTGGCTTGAGGAATCTTGCTGACATGAGTACCATGGGAGCATGCTTGGCCTGTCCAGAAGCTTTGGCTTCTGGGAGTGTGCGTTGAGGAATGGTTTCGTGGTGGCAGTGGGGTGCTAGTGGTGAGATTGCACCCAGTTACTCTTCTTGAGAGTGGGGGTTGGTGGTAAGCCGCAAGGCATTAGTGTCGCCGCCCTTCTAGTTCTAATAACTAGTTCTCTTAGAAACTCATCTCGAATCTGTACAGCACTTATTTTTCAAAGAATTTATATACCTTCAACGTTATATTAAAAATCAAAATCAAAATGACTTTACAGTATATATGCTAACCCTTAGTACGCTACCACTGGGAATTCCTCAAAGCTTGAGATCAGTATGCTCTACTTCATTCTGTCACAGTAGGTGTTAATCACAGAGAACTAGCTTTTAAGTTTTACTTTAAAGTTTTCTTGTATGACAACAACAAGGGCTTAGTGGGAATTTTATTCTAAAAACCCTAGGAATTCGAACTGTAAATTTTGTCTGAGATTTGCCATTGTTAAACATGCGGTTTGGTTTTTTAATTCCAATATGTTTCATAATTTTTTTTTGTTTTGTGTAAATTATATTGATTAAACAAAATCTGTACATATTCCATTATTCCGGAATATCGGTTCTTATACTTATAGTAAAGTAAACCTTACGATTTTGGGAAAAGGTTTTACTCATCAATCTTCACATTTCCCTAAAGTTTAAACTAAATCGGTTTATCCGACATTGAGAAATTACGTCTTTTATAGATATCACATAGCCAATTTTATAGTTTTTAATGGTAAGTTACGAACCGACTTTTTTTTTTTTACAGAAAAGGCGATTAATACGTTTAGTTTCGATGCTTAAAGGCCACACTTGTGCAAAATTTGATCAAAATCATTACAAGCGTTTTTATGTTAATGTAATTTGTGTTTTTTTTCTAACGGATCAATTTGTTTTTATTTCCGACATATGGTCAAAACAGACTCACAAAATTTTATTAAAATTGCTACACGCGTTTGGACTGTTTTTTTTTTTTTTTTTTTTTTTTTTTTGTCAGGGATCAATCATCGTCTAGTAAGATCAAATACTCTCGAATACTCCAATAGCATCAGGGTCTTAAAAGAATTAGAGTTAATCAAGACAGATTTAATCAGAACGATGAAAGAGAGGGATCTAACCCAATACTTCATGAAAAAATGTATAGTTCCTGTTAGGATCCTACTATTTTACCACACCCTTACTTCGATTAGTGATTCACTGAGGGTCGCTTGGACTATAGAACACTGCATGTACAACAGACAGACATTATTGTTTAAACTTTATTAACTCAGAGTACCTCAAAGCGGGTATATTCACACAAAAACTCGACATAAATGTTCTGACCAGTCACATAACTTTCTCTATACAAAGTATATCTGTAAGGGTGTACTGCAACACCCCTAATTATATCACAAGTAATTATTTCCAGAACCCACAACGAAAAACGCACTTCGGTGTTACCGTTCTGAATGTGTGTATGACAACCAAAAGATTTTGACAGACCAGAATGAAGGGGGTAACAGTTGAAGACTGGAGCACTACTTCAGTCAATCGATACGACTATGATTGTGTGTGTGTTTTCCAGTAATAGCTATTTTGAAGGGAATAAAATTATATTGCAGTTGTATTGTATATAAGTCGACAATAAATACTTATATACGGTTAATCTCGTTCATTTTTAGACAAATCATGATAATGCTAGTCTTGAGGGAAAAAAATTATAAACATGATAAAGGTGTGGGTGAAATATACTGCGACCTATAGATATCTAATATACCACCATTTTTATAAGGTGGCAAGGGTAGGTACCTCCTCAACATCAAACTACTACCCATCCAGCAATCTAGAATTTGTGTGGATTACTCCACCGTATTTCTACATGTTGTGGGGTCTGCTCCTCCTCTTTACACAATCTGTAGGTCCCATCATTTTCTACTTCAATCTTTCTAAGTTATTTCTTGAATCTACAAAGCCTGATACAAACTGTTAGGATTCGTTTCTTTAAACTGCCTGCGTTCTTTATTTTTAAATACAACTTGACTATATCGCATAGTTCTCTTATATACTAATTACAAATATTTTAATCTTCTTAATTACTATGAATCGAGAATGACTAACTATTGCAACTGATAGACTTGATTAGGTTAAAGATTATAAAGACTTGACTATGAATAATTAGAGGTATCATAATACGAAGTTTGCTCACCCTGTTTCCAATTCATGTGGACTCTCGTCCGAAGTCTCAATTCTCGTAGAAAGCTCTTACTCGTCAAAACCGTCTGGCTATCTTCAAGAATTCCTGCAGCAACTTCCCTTGGTCAATCTTGGCCCACTGACTACGTCAATCCCACCCAAGGATTTATATATCATTAGCATCAATGACGTCTGCCTTGGTTGCAAAGTAATCAATTTTATCAGTTTTCCAGATCTGTCTCAATAAATTTTGTCTTTTAAGCTTCTTAAAAATAACTTCAACTCTATTTCTAACTAAAAGCAATGACTACATAAATACTATAAGACACGACATAGGATAGGGAAATAGTCTACGCTTTACGGGTGCTGTTCATCACAAGTTTGACTCACAGCTATCAGAAAGCGCTAGCAGCAGGTGCTTGACTGTACGCATCCCACTTGGTTGAGACTGTACAACTGTTGACCTCTCTCTCACAAACCTTCTCACTTACTTCCGTCTTACTAGTTGTTTTACCCGGCTTCGCCCAAAGCTGTGTAGATTGGAGGTGTATTATTATTTCTATAGTCTTGAGCTTGTACATATTTTTATTTTGATAAGATAATTTTCAATTTGCACATATAATTTAGTATTTTTTTATAGGCCTAATGCACATACATGGTTTTGATGCATCCCTCTACATGTATGTATAGTATGCCTTTTTAAAAAAATAAAAAATCGTTTTCTTACTCTCTGAATACAAAAAATTGGTTTCACGGTTATGTATGTCTGTGTGTGTCAGAAATATCCAGCTTCAGATTCAGATGAAATTTTGTATCTATTCAATTGAAAACCAATATTTAATTGACAATTTCAACCACAATTCCAGACGTTAGTTTATATTTATATTTTAGGGGTTTATGACCTCCCCCAAAACCCCTAAAAACCCACATCTTACTGTAACAATGTCGTGAGGTGTTAAATTGAAGCTGCTAATGCTTTTCTGTTAACTGCTTTTCTTCTATCTGTTTTTAGGTTTTTTTGCTTTATTTCAATGTTGATGTAGTGAAGTAAGGAGTGTTTGGTCAGTGTAAACGTTTATATCTACTTTGTGAGTTGTTTGAAAATTTTAAACATGAGTTGTAAAATTTGTTATGCAAACATGTTTTTGATTGTGAAATCAGTCATAATTGCGTTTTCACCCATTTTATCATTTGCGTTTGAAAAACTAGTGGTACCAGTTAAGGGTTAATGTAATATTACATCACATTATAAAATTAATTCATTGTATGTTGCAAGTATATATAATGGCTAACATAATAGAATATTACGTTTTGAGAATGTAATTTAATTATTTATTACCAACACTTATAAACGTTTATTTTTATCCTGCCAAACATACACATTGTTCCTTCAGGACTCTAGGGTTCACCATAGTTAGTAGAGGCATGGCAATCCCGAGGTATTGTAGCAGTAAGAACAACATTTTTCACGTTGTTAAGTTAGATTCCTCTCAGGTTTGGTTTGGCCATCTCTTATTCTCTTCGACCTTGACGCTATTGTGTTTAATGGTAGAGGAGTTTTATTGTATGCTTTTTTCTAACTTTTTTTTACAAGTTGATGATGAAATTTTTTTCACCTAACAAAAATAAAAGACAATCTACCGCGTACAAAACAGTCATAATATAAAACAACAAACATTCATTTCCACCTGCTTAACATTCAACCATAAAAACACTAAAATTCCTCCAACAAAGAAGAAGTAACAAACTCAAATACCTTAACTATAATAAATGTGTCTGCCATCTGCCAAACTTTATGACCACAATAAAAAATATATTGCTAACATGACTTCACTATTAATCTAATCTATAAATTATTATGATACCTTGGACAGCCCAATAAAGAACACTTGGGCTCAAGAAGAAGATGATGAGTTCGGTTTTAGTTAGAATATACTCTCAGAGCCATAGGTTAAATACAAGAGGAGCACTACACTTTGTGCGTAATGAATTTCCCTCCTAGTTAAAAAAAAACAACTTATAATTACAAATTACTGTCTCGGTGTGCTTTTACAGTACAAAGCCTAGAGGCAAGTAGGGTCATAGCTAGTGTTTTATAGAACTGACATATTTATACTATAGTAGTTACTTTAATTATTCACCTCTGCATATACTTTTGTAGCCTTATTTCAATCCCTCCCCACCAAACAACAGAGATGCTGACCCAAGCCACTTAACCAGCTGTGTCACTCCAGTTAATCCTAAATATCTTATCAAACTTTCCTCCTGTCTTAGAAGGGAATCATAATATAACTTCTGCCACCGTATATTGATCTTTTATCATTGTTATATCAATTCTGTCTTTTCGATAACTATCACAAAATTTGCCTTCAGCATCTTGGAAATGTAGTGAGCACTGGAATATGTTCGTTTGATCGATGGATAAAGAGAGTATTGAACAAAAATTCTAAAACTTCCCCCAAAACCTTTCCACTTGTTTTTTTATTCAAAAACTTCCTTGTTCTTATTAATTTTTCATGTACTAATTTTAAAAAAAAATTTAGTTTCACAAGGTTGCAAAAGTAATAACACAAACATATTATTTACATAACATTTACGTATCCCCATCTGTGATTTCATATAAAACCTAACAACGCTTCATTGTCACTCATATCAATCAAATAGTAGTCGGAACATTTACGCTTCCAAATACGAGTGAGATATACTGTTCAAAGAACCATTAATGTATGATAAATTCTGTTTATTAGTCTGATTACATTCTCTAGTCTGTGGTTTATTTAAAATAAACTATTGAACTATTTTGAAAGGCGTAAACATACAAATTAGCCTAGAAGTAATTCCTTAAAATTCAATTTAGTTTATTAGTTTCAAGATGGTGGCCAACATTTGCTTTATATAGCATCACGAGAATCCAGTATTGTTGTGTAATTTAAAATAATAAGCTACATAGAAATACTATACAATATTAATAAAACAATACCAACTTTCTCACTTTACCTTTTCCAATAAACAAACAAAACCCAACCAATATTAGTCATCCCCTAAAATTTCAGTTAAATACTTGTTAATTAAAACTAAAAATGAACTATTGATGTTGTTTTTGTACAATTATGTATTTGTTTCAAAGATGGGCTAAAACATGCTTTGCTTGTGTCAATTGTATTGGATTATAAAGCTTTTAATGACGGTTGTTAAGACATATTTTATATTTTGCCGGTTTTCCCTGAACCGTTATATTTTAATTGTTATTTTGCATACTGATTTGACTAATTAATCTTCACATTTTACTAATATTTAAATGAAGTTAGTAGATTCGATTTTGATAAATTACTTCTATTCTAACATCACTGTAGCGATTTTTTTTTTTTTTTTTTTTTTTTTTTTTTACCAATAACTCAAGAACGATAATTTTTGGAGAGAATAAACCAATAAGTTTAGTATAGAAACTTTAAGACTAAACTTGAATAATATCATTAAAACACGTAACCGTTAAGACTATATAATTAAAGTATGTAACCTAAGACTAAACTTGAATAACATCATTAAAGCACGTAACCGTTAAGACTATATAATTAAAGTACGTAACCTAAGACTAAACTTGAATAACATCATTAAAGCACGTAACCGTTAAGACTATATAATTAAAGTACGTAACCTAAGACTAAACTTGAATAACATCATTAAAGCACGTAACCGTTAAGACTATATAATTAAAGTACGTAACCTAAGACTAAACCACCTGCAGGTGAGTGGGAAGTAATACTCAGGAATAAAACTCAGGACAACATGAGGAGTAGAGGGGCTGTTTGTAGTGGATCACCACAGGACGTTGGGTTCACCAACAGTGAGTAGCTTTATAACCTAAAAAATTGTACAATTTGCAGGAGTTAAATTGTACAATTTAACGAATATAAACAAAACAAAATGGTAGCGATCTTCTCTGAAATTCTAAATGAAGAGTTGTAGTTGGAACAATAAAAATAATGTTCTGTGAAGAAAATATTACACCTTAATAAGGGAAAAAGTATATTGATGAAATAATGGATATTGGTAAATATAATGATTTAAACTAACAAAATAATAATAATAATTGTAGGTTTTTTAGTTTTTATTATTAATATTTTTCGTATGTTGTTATAATGATGTAATCATTCAGTTGCTATTATTTATTTTTTATACCTAATTTTAGATCTGGATTCCTTTCTTAAGTTATAGTTTTAGGCACTAAACTATTTTGGTGTTTTTCACTCTTCATGTTCTAGGTTTATCACTAGTTGACGAAAGCTGATTAATTATCTCGAAACGTCGTGTATTAGTTTTGCGTACACTTATGATGGTTAACACCCGATTAAACCGTATTAATTATATAAAAAATAACTATGTTTAAGTCAAATCTACATGAAAATATCTATGATTAATTTCTAAAATTTTAAAACGATGTTTTCAAAGTCGAATCGATCAAGGTTTCTTTTAGACTTTTTATTTTAATTTTTGACAAACTAGGATTTCTATCTACAACAAACATCGATAACATATTTTATTAAATTTGTTAGGATAATTTGAAACGCAACACTTTTATTGTCTCAGCTCATTTTCATTTAGACTTAAGAACGCCTGCTCAATTAATAATACGAGTTTTGCAAAAAGTATATCTCGCTCATGGGAAGATTGAATACATTCAATAAATCGTTCATATAAACCCATAATGGCACTGTCACGTGAGACAACAATAGTCTAAGAGGTAACAAAAAATATTATCATGGCAACTGTACATTAGAACAAAACACAAATCAAATGGAGAATTATAAAAGATAGATTCTTTTTTGAGCGTCTAGTCTTTATATTCTGCATATGATTTATCATTAATTTTGATCATGGTATTAAATATTACATTGTACTCATCGATGCATGTAAAACCTGGAATGAGGACGGCTTTCACCACTGGTGGGTCTTGTTGGCTGGTGAATCAATCCCTAAGAAGCATTAACTATCCGACTAATGTTTATTTTTATTTTATTTGTTGTTTAAAGGCGAAACTACTTTCGGTCATCATTTCATTGCAAAAAAGTAAGTAACATACAATAAAAACCCTGCGCCTTTGAAAAATGTATAGCTTTAAGAAGAAAAAAAAAGGTAGTCAAAAGAGATCTACAAGGAAAGATTAAAAAGAGAGATTTTACTCACGATTGCATGAAAAAGTGTATATCCATCTGGGTCTTTCGGGATTGTCATGCCCGAACTAATTAGATGTAAGATCTTAAAGTGACTAGTTTAATGAGTACCGGCTTTGTAATCCCGATGGGACCTAGCTGGATCTACAGTTTTTCATGTAGTCTTGTGTTAATTAGATCCATCTCTCTCATCTTTTAACATCTGGTCTCCCTTGATCAACTCTTGTTCTCTTCCGAGTAATAAATAAAGTAATTGGGTCTTTATTTAGTTTCATTTCCTTTTTTTTTTTTTTTTTTTTTTTTACAAGACGATGATGACGGAGAGGTTTTTCACCTTTAAACAACAGGTGGGGGGGTGGCTGTATTATAGATAACTCGCGTTGTATTCCATTGATCAGTTTAAGTAATGGGCGTTTTAAAAACCTTTCCTTCCGGAAAGTTGAAAATAAACTTATTTGTATTTTTTTTTTTAACGGTTGGTAAGCACGTTTCTTCGTAACCGTGTAACAAACATAAACCCAAATGGAGAGACAAATTACTTTACTTTGAAGATAAAACACGACCTCCCTTAGCTCAGTCTCGTGTTTGAAAAACTTTATGCAATTTTGTTACAGGTTTTATTTAAACTGACTGTACAAACGTTTTCTTTCGTAACGCTTGATATCGTTAAACGTCGTTTTATTTTACAATTAAATGTGCGATTGTTCAACAAGATCACTTGACCTTGTTACACGTAATACTGGCTGTAACAATACGTAATGATAATATAGTGAAAACTTGTTTCAAAGAAGAAAATATGTGTATAATAATGTATGTAAAGCACTGGTTTCATTATGCAACGCATAATTACTAGCTATTGACTTTGATTCTGGAACAATGTTAAGGACGTTTTTAGATATAACAGGATGTTTCATGGAGAAACAGAAAGGAGTTCAGGAGAAGTTTTATTGGTGAAAATAAAGAAAAATATCCGGAAACGCTTTGATTTTTGTCTGCCATTTTGTGTTAAACAATTACTCATAAGTTTTGAAATTAGTAAGGTTATAAATTTTAATTTGGTATGCGCATAATTTATACTATTGTTTATAAATACACCAAGATAAAAAAACTTTATTAAATAAATATTAAAAATGGAGACCATTTATTTTTAATTAAAGTCAAATACCCAGGAAACTGTAAATGATCATTTTGTGAGACAAAATATTTAAGGTAACTTCTTTAATGAGAAACAAATTGTTTGTTTCTTAATTTTTCTGCATGTTGAAAAATAATTAAGTTATGCAAGGATTAAATAAAGGAATAAAGTTAAAGTTTCCAAATTATTTTAATAATTAATTGTTATGTTCTCAAAGCGAAACAATTGTAGCTCCTTTATATTATTAAAATAATTTTGAAACTTTATCTCTATTGCTTTATTTAATCCTTGAATATGGAGTTTCAACAAGAAATATCTGCTGTTATATTAAATAGAATTAAGTTACGGTTAAAAACTCTTATCAAGAACACCCAAAAAAACATTATGAGAAACCTACTAATTACATCTTATTATACAGTATCAATAACTCGTGCTAAAATGCATTTTTTTTTGTCAAGACATACTAAAAAAAAATTAATTTAAATTGTTTAATACTTAAAATTTTATATTTAAAGTACAACTTATTTTAGTTTTGCTGTACACTTTATTTACATCAATTTTATCGTATTGTAAATTCTCTACAAGATTTTACGTGTTCATTTCACATTTAACAAAATAGTTGTATGTTAAACATTAAAAAACCACGCGTTTTTTACACTAATTCGTTACGTTGTACTCTAGATTTCTCAAAAAATAATCCGGGTAGGGTTCCGTGACCTGTTTTATTCGATTTTTCAATATTTGTATTTCTTTGGTGCGTGGGCAGTTGTCAATTTTTGTAATTAAAATTTGTAATAAAGAAAACTTTAAAGTTTTTAACAAGTATAGTCTAAATTTTTAGTTTGTTATGATAAAACAATATTTTCATCATTAAAAGAATATTTTTATATTATAATAAATCCATAATTCGCTTCGTTTATGCCATGAACACGTCTTCATCGAAAATCATATTTACCTAAAATCAAGGTAATAATGATGGCTGTCAAAATATCCCCCCCCCCCAATCGTGTCTGAACTCTGATATTATACAATTTTGCACACGAGTTTCAGTTATTAATCTTCACTAAAATTTTAATAAAATCTGTAGAACCGAATTTGAGAATTTACGTAATTCATAACAGAAGTCGTTTTATTACTAATTACAAACAGGCATTTTTTGAAAGATTTCTAAGAATGATTTTCTTGTGTTCTTAATGAGCAAAAGAATATAATTTGATCATAATAGTTAGATCTTATTTTGAGAAAATAATTTTTTAGTGGTTTCTAGTGGCAGTCGGATTTTCACCTTGCTTCATCTAGTCTCGGGTTAGATCTTTCACTTAAATTTTGGCTATCAGTTCTCTTTTGACCACGTCTTGTTCAGTTCCGACACTAAAGCTATTAGTGTTCCCAAGCTCGATTTTATATCTTTTCTTTATTTTCATTGCTTATCTTTTTACCGATAACTTACATATCTGTATTTTTGGAGAGATTAATACGAATAATTTTTGTGTCGATATTGGTGAACAAATTGAGTAAATTTGATCAAAATCGTTAGAGTTGATTTTGAGACAATTTTATTTTTCTGGTTTTTTGAGGCAACTTCTTTTTCATCTAATCTTGGGTTAGATCTCTCCCTTTCATATTTCTTAACAGATATTTTTGACCACCTCTGTTCACTTTCGACTCAGACGCTATTAGCGGGTTCCCTAGCTCTATTTTATCACCTTTTCATCATTTTTTTGGGATTATAACCTCGAGGAAGAAAACAAAAATCAACCAGATAAGAGCACATAACCAATTTGGTCACGCCCCAAGGTCAATGGCATTTCAATATAAACAATGTTATACCATCCAAAATAAATAACATTACTATTTGCCTGTTTCCAATTTAATATATAACAATATTTAACCCTTATTTTATCAATGATTTTAAAGATATTTTTGTATAGGGGATATCTAAAGGAAAATATGCAACAATGTTTTTTGATTTAAAAAAAAATAATAATAAAACGGAACAAGTATTAATAATCTACCTTCAAAACCTAATAGTTCTAACAAATTTTAACATGAAAATCATCTTTCATAACACCATTATCCCAACGAACATATTTAAACAATTAAATCCTCTACTAACTTCCGCTATTGTTGAGAGTAATTTATTTCTTTTCAAATTACATACATTTATTGCTTTGTTATAAACTTGCATCGGCATAAGTTCAATTTCCCACATATATAATTTATATTTACAACTCTGTATTTTAAACTACAGCTTCGGAAAACTTAACAATTAAATACAAAGTTAAGCAATACAAAATGTGCAACAAAGTTTGTGTATAACTTTAATCTGTTTGGTGGAGAAGTGGAAAGATAATATAAGCAAGTAATTTAAGACATAAGTATAACTCTCACGTCAATAATTAAATAACAGTCTGAAGGAAAAGGGGGAAATGTTTACCTCCTTTAAATATAACTTAGAAAATCACACCTCCTTCCTATGACGATATTACCTGAAATTACACCGTAGCTTGCTTTTAAATTCTCTATGTTTACAATAAAGGATTTCGATCTTCTCCTTCGAATCAGCAGCGACAACATCTTCCTGCCTTTTCTAGGGGCAATATTCTATATTCTAACTTTCTTAATCACATACAGAATAATTTTAATATTTTTCTGTTGTCCCTTTTCACGAGATGACCTACTTAAGAACCTGTTTCACATGAATGCTACTTACAGCAAAGTAAGTATATATATTTAATACAAGCGCATTGTTAATGGTTTTCCATTGATATTGACCTTAATAATAGTTATCGTAAATAGTTCAAAAACTAAAAATTCTGTGAATATTGTGTTCTGATTTGACACGAAAGTATTTAAAGACAAAGAAGAGACCACTATTTTATGAGGAAATAAAATGGTGATAGATTAGTCATACCTTCTGTATCGAAATGGCAGAAAATCTCTGGAGAAAAACCCTCAAACCAAAAGAAGAAGTGAAAGGCCAAGAAAGGGGGAGGGGGAGGTTAAAAAATATGGGGAAAATAAAGAAGGATTAGAAGGTGAAAGGAAGAGGGGAAGGCAAAAACGTTATGGGTTAGGCGAAAGACGGAGGAAAAAATCAAAGGAAGGTGAGAAACCCCAAAGAAGGAGAGGTTGACAGAGGAGTACGTAAAGGAAAAACGCAAAAGTGTATGGGAGACTATACACCAAAGAAGTTTAGGAAACCCAAAAAAGGAGGGGAAGTCCTGAGATGGATGGGAAGGAAACGAAAGAAGAAAGGAATGGAAATGTCAAAGAAGAAAAGTATGAAAAGGACAAATGACGAAGAAAAGTATGGCAAGGACAAAGAAGGAAGATAAAAGTTGGGAAGGACAAAATATGAAGGTAGGATGGGAAGGATCAAAACAGGATAGGGGGTCAAAGATGTAGGGGAACACCCAAAGTAGGATAATAGACCGAAGAAGTAAGATAATGCTAATCGAAGTATCAAAGATTGAAAAATGTAATTGAAATATCAAAGAAGGATTTTAAAGCTAATAAAGAATAGGAAGATTAAAGAATGAGAAGAAGGTTGAATAAAAATTTTAAGGAATAAGAAGTATAAGGAAGAGGACGAAGTGGAGGAGTGTAAAGACGGAGAGGGAGGCCTAAAAAAGTGAGAAGACCGAAAAAATGGAATAATCAAGAAGGATGGAAATGACACAGAAGGAAGGGAGGGACGTCGAAATATAGGGGAAGACCAAATAAAAGGAGGAGACCAATGATGAAGGGAAAGACTAAAGAAGATTCGAAAGGTAAAATTATGAGAAGAAGGCCAATGAACTATGGTAAAGACAAAAGAATGAGAGGGATGTCCAATAATTATGGAAAGAAAAAAGAAGAAGGAGAACGAGAAAAAAGAATAGGAAGGCTCGAGATAAAATATCAAAGCACGGTAGTGAAAGAAGCTTAATATAACGTAAAGAACTGGGGGTAACTAAATGAGTTTAGGAAACAGTGGCCACTCTGTTTGAAGGTCTTTGCTCCACTGAACATAAGATAATAGCCGCGATAATTCAACTACATTAGGAAGCACTATTTTAATTTTACAAACATATGTTTCGCTTATTATCAATTACTATGCATCAAATTATGAATGCTACTATCTAAGCTTATATTGTATTGTATGAATATTAACATACATACTCAAATATATGTGCCCGACGGCTTGATGAGATGGTAATTTCATTTCATATTTATTTCTTTGTTTATTTATCTACTTGTATTACAACCTTAGCATTCGATTTAATAAACTCGGATATGAAAAAAGAAATATCTTTAACTTAGTGCCAAGGAACTAGTCTAAAACGGCCTGAATTTTTTCTCTCAGTTATATAAAGTGTTTTTACTTCGTAATATTGAAGTACAGACCAAAATTGTTTTTGCTAATTTTTCTAGATTTTGTATTTTTATTTTTTTACCATATACGTATGCAGAGAAAGTTGTATATTCATTCATTAATTGTACTAACACATTATTTATCCCATAATTGTAGCGAAAGACTGGTCAGACGTTATCTATATGTCACTTTTTCTTTTATATCTTCACGAAATTTGTATTCGGCGGAGAAAACTTTTTGGCATGGTTAGTATTTACTTTTATAGATGGATGTGAGAAAGTTTGTGCAATGTTTTTGCACAGTTTAATGTAATTATTATGTCCCTCGTGCTATCAAGGTTGCTCGTAATAATGGTGTACTCTAAACCTTGACCCTTTTGATTTTAATCAGAGATCGCATCTGCGCTGCCAACAACAGACCAAATGATTATTCGTATCCAAACTGGTTATTCACGGTTAATCTTGTATTTTAAGCTCAACTAAATATTACAATTTAATATCAGGTTTAAATTACTGGACACGACTGTAATAACTGGTTTATTATCATAATTTGTATTTGGTTGAACCAGTTCTTCAATCGGGTTTTTTAAATTTTTTAGTTAATTTACATACTGTACTGGACAATTGCAACCTACGTAATTAAAAGGGTAACACTACAAATCTAAAAAAATGTCTGTACAAATTAAGTAACAACAATTACAAGGGGCACAATTATGGATCTCTTTCAGTAATGGTACTTAAAGCGTGGTATGTGGTCGTAAGCGTGGTTCTTAGAGTTGGAACGCGGGTTCCTTTTGGGTGGTACACAGGGCCCATGCAGGTTATGTAGGATCATTTAAAATTATCTTTTTCAGGTAGTATGTGATATTGTTTTTAGTTGATACAAATTTAATAACCTTTCGACATTGGACTAAGACCCCCCCCCCCCGTTTAAGTACAAGTAATATTTTGAAGTATTACTCCAATCAGTACGCGATTCTTTTCAGGTGACATTCTATGTCTTTTTAGTTGGTACTTGGGCCTCTTCTGTAGGTAATATATAGGATGTTTTCAGGTAGTACACGAGCTATTTTCAAGTGGTTTAGTTGGTACTTGGGCCTCGCCTGTAGGTAATATATAGGATGTTTTCAGGTAGTACACGAGCTATTTTCAAGTGGTTTAATTGGTACTTGGGCCTCGCCTGTAGGTAATATATAGGATGTTTTCAGGTAGTACACGAGCTATTTTAAAGTGGTTTAGTTGGTACTTTGGCCTCGTCTGTAGGTAATATATAGGATGTTTTCAGGTAGTACACGAGCTATTTTCAAGTGGTTTAGTTGGTACTTGGGCCTCGCCTGTAGGTAATAAATAGGATGTTTTCAGGTAGTACACGAGCTATTTTCAAGTGGTTTAGTTGGTACTTGGGCCTCGTCTGTAGGTAATATATAGGATGTTTTCAGGTAGTACACGAGCTATTTTCAAGTGGTTTAATTGGTACTTGGGCCTCGCCTGTAGGTAATATATAGGATGTTTTCAGGTAGTACACGAGCTATTTTAAAGTGGTTTAGTTGGTACTTGGGCCTCGCCTGTAGGTAATATATAGGATGTTTTCAGGTAGTACACGAACTATTTTCAAGTGGTTTAGTTGGTACTTGGGCCTCGCCTGTAGGTAATATATAGGATGTTTTCAGGTAGTACACGAGCTATTTTCAAGTGGTTTAGTTGGTACTTGGGCCTCGCCTGTAGGTAGTATATAGGATGTTTTCAGGTAGTACACGAGCTATTTTCAAGTGGTTTAGTTGGTACTTGGGCCTCGCCTGTAGGTAGTATATAGGATGTTTTCAGGTAGTACACGAGCTATTTTCAAGTGGTTTAGTTGGTACTTGGGCCTCGCCTGTAGGTGGTATATAGGATGTTTTCAGGTAGTACACGAGCTATTTTCAAGTGGTTTAGTTGGTACTTGGGCCTCGCCTGTAGGTAGTATATAGGATGTTTTCAGGTAGTACACGAGCTATTTTCAAGTGGTTTAGTTGGTACTTTGGCCTCGCCTGTAGGTAATATATAGGATGTTTTTAGGTAGTACACGAGCTATTTTCAAGTGGTTTTGTTGGTACTTGGGCCTCGCCTGTAGGTAATATATAGGATGTTTTCAGGTAGTACACGAGCTATTTTCAAGTGGTTTAGTTGGTACTTGGGCCTCGCCTGTAGGTAATATATAGGATGTTTTCAGGTAGTACACGAGCTATTTTCAAGTGGTTTAGTTGGTACTTGGGCCTCGCCTGTAGGTAATATATAGGATGTTTTCAGGTAGTACACGAGCTATTTTCAAGTGGTTTAGTTGGTACTTGGGCCTCGTCTGTAGGTAGTATATAGGATTTTTTCAGGTAGTACACGAGCTATTTTCAAGTGGTTTAGTTGGTACTTGGGCCTCGCCTGTAGGTAGTATATAGGATGTTTTCAGGTAGTACACGAGCTATTTTCAAGTGGTTTAGTTGGTACTTTGGCCTCGCCTGTAGGTAATATATAGGATGTTTTTAGGTAGTACACGAGCTATTTTCAAGTGGTTTTGTTGGTACTTGGGCCTCGCCTGTAGGTAATATATAGGATGTTTTCAGGTAGTACACGAGCTATTTTCAAGTGGTTTAGTTGGTACTTGGGCCTCGCCTGTAGGTAATATATAGGATGTTTTCAGGTAGTACACGAGCTATTTTCAAGTGGTTTAGTTGGTACTTGGGCCTCGCCTGTAGGTAATATATAGGATGTTTTCAGGTAGTACACGAGCTATTTTCAAGTGGTTTAGTTGGTACTTGGGCCTCGTCTGTAGGTAGTATATAGGATGTTTTCAGGTAGTACACGAGCTATTTTCAAGTGGTTTAGTTGGTACTTGGGCCTCGCCTGTAGGTAATATATAGGATGTTTTTAGGTAGTACACGAGCTATTTTCAAGTGGTTTTGTTGGTACTTGGGCCTCGCCTGTAGGTAATATATAGGATGTTTTCAGGTAGTACACGAGCTATTTTCAAGTGGTTTAGTTGGTACTTGGGCCTCGCCTGTAGGTAATATATAGGATATTTTCAGATGGTTGGGTGATAACCTTTAGGACGTCCCAATACAACTAAGTAACGGAACTAGGAATAATCTTAAACCAAAAACAATCCCACCCCCAAAATACCCACACACGCATAAAAGAAACTAATTCTAAAAGCAAAACAAAAGTAGATTGCTTAAAGAAGCACGAAATATATTTTAATACATGTTCTGTATATCTATTAAAACATTACAGGCATTTAAAGTACGATGATTGCAAAGTAAAGATAGAGAAAATATAGCACAAATTGTCTCAATCAAACATAAAGAACTAACCAAAACCATTCACCACATTAATTCTAACAATAATTGTTGAACGATAATTATTATCATATTATACCAGAAACATTAATATTATTATGTCAAACATTATAACAACCTATTTTATTATTTATATTGAGAACAAATAATTTTTTATAGATTATTCCATTTTGCGTTATTAGAGATTCAATAACTGTCATTCAGAATGTATAATAAATATTAATACACCCGTATATCTTGTGTGTATTAAATCACCAATGTAATATTATAATCAATCCATTAAACTTATTATTGTTCTGTTTGTGTAACTAAATGTTATTATTGAAAGACTAAACAATATTCAATCTTTATACCATAACTGATTAATGGAAGTAGGTAATAATGTTTGTTGTCCTTGTTAACCCTGAAGTCGGTATGTTATCTGATTTTAAACTTGTGGAACAAATTTCGGTTATTATGAATATAAAATCGTTATGTATGATATTTTGTATTACAGGTTTATCATTTGATATAAATAAAGGTAGGCGAGTTGTCCAATTTGAGCTATAGTCTATTATATATAGTTTTATTCTTTTCTTTAGAGAAATGTCTATTTTTCTGTCAGATTGGGAGCAAAAATTAATAAAAACTGGTGTTTTAACTCGGGTTTGTAGATTAACTTGTTAAAAAGACATTTTAGAATAAAAAGTCTAACGAGCAAACTTGTTAGTTATAAAATATCGGGTTAAGTTCAAATTTAGTTATTTTTCATTCGGTTATAAGGTAACATTGACTATTTTTACCCAATCTTCTTGAACTTATCAAAAGACCCTAATAAATAATTGTTCGTTATTCAAATAGCGAATAGAATGGATGTTTAAAGGAAGCAAATAAAAACAATTGAGTTCCCGCCCCTCAAAAAAATACGACAAATATATGTGAATTTTTTTTTATACTACGTAGTTAAATTTATGCATATTAATATGAATATGCGCCACTACAATATTTCCAATAATAAAAGTAGCAAGGTAACAGTGAAATTTCGGAGGGGTGGGGGTGAAGAAAAGAATTTAAAAATATGTATTTTTTTCTATTTTTGTAATAACGCTTCTTAAATAAAGTTACAAATAACATAATAAGAATATAAGGTTTTTCGTTACATATATTAATAACAAATGAGAGTTATAACGTTACAATTGTCGATGTTAGGGAATGTAGGAGGTTTTTGCCCATTTTTAACCTATCTAAAAGAGACTGTTGACCTATCATTCAATAATTTATTTCATTGCTTCAAGTATTGTTAATAAAAACAATTTAAATTTAGACTTCAATTTATGTAGGAGGTAACGTTACTATGAGGTAGCGGGAAAGAATTCGATGAGAACCCTATCAAGCGCAGAAACATGACTTGTGTTTCTCATACTTCTATGACACGATCAGCTGTTTATTGACACACAGTAGTAAAAAAAAACTGATCTAGTCATATACGTATACTAGTTTGCACTGAACGAGTAAATGTGTAAATCATTAAATAATAATCTAGTCACGATATATATTTATCTATAAGGAAGTAAAGATCCAGAAGGGCATCCGGTAGTTTCAGCGTCCTCAGTCAATGCTGTGACTAAGAATAATATATCCCACTTCCGAAACTGATTAAAAACTTGCTTATAATTACAGTTGATTGGAGATAGTTTTCATCTATTTTATAAGTTGTTTATTTTAATTGCAGTCCTTCATTACAAGATCTATGGATACGTCACTGACAAAAGCTTAGAGAGTAGATATTTCTTTACTTAGAAACAGCTTCCTGGAACTTCAGTACATAGATATAGTAGTGGAGTGACATACATATCTACAAAGGCTACCATAGGATTTAGAAACACAGTACAAGTACTGTTTTAATCAAACTTAATCCTTCTGGATAAGACCTTCCAATGCAATTGAACATTTCTTTAAAGGCTGAATAAACTGACTTTTTGGGGATTCCATTTAAGATCTGTATTACATTTATCATAGGGCTGGGTAAGCACCATGATGACGCCATCAACTGGTTTATTTTCAACTGGTTTCTCAGATAGTAATCTGTAGTTGTTGTAGTCAAAATACCACTAGTAAAGTTTCAATATTTATTCAATATTTTATATCCTTATTTATTTGCTTTCATAGTTAATACTCAACTGCCTATGTGGGTGTTTAATGTTACTGCTTACAGTACTTACCTGTTAATCGGTAGCGTAATAAGTAAATACAAAATGAATTACCTGATTTGGAGAGAGTAAATTTGGTGATTATGAAGGGATATGGCTACTCACAATCACCCTAAAAATCAGTTACCTCCAGGACATCTTGTAAGTGGTAGTGATAGAGAAGAGTGATTTCTACAAAATTCAATTTTTTTCATTTAGTACCTAAATTTCATATCGTCTGTTATTTTAAACGCAAAATTCTAGAAAATAACAATCATGGACTAATCCAATTTTACTCAGTACACGAAACGCAGGAAGTTTTTAGTAATCGTCAACGAAAACATCCTTTTTACTGATTCTCGCGTAATGACGTCAAGAAACCAATAAAGTTATTTTCGATTTGAAGTCCATCCGTCATCGTTGGCGTTATTGTCGTCTGGACGTTAGGACGATATCTGTCACAAAAATAATGATATGAACATTAAATCTGGTTTAATGTACCCAAATAGAACTTTTTTCTAAATTCAGGAAAATTTAATTTAATACATAAAAATGTCGGTCTTTCCTATTTAGTAATATAGTGCTGCCCCACCTCTTAATTACAAAATCGAAGTCGTTGTTGAAAATGGAAATTCATAATCTGACTTACTTAGAAAATATGACATCACGAGATAAAATAAATCCGAGTCATCTATGCGACTTTATGCTCCGTCACACAGTACAGCTTGGCACAGACAATGACCTGAACGAAGCGAATAGAGACGTTAAAAGATACACATGGTGACTGAAAAGGAACTTACCACCCCTCTTATTTTTATTCTCTTTGCGGTATACTCTTTAGGTGAGCGGGGCAACCAATAAAGGCAAAGGTTAAGGTTATTTTTATTGTTGTATGCTGAAACATTTCAAACAACACATATAGGTTTTTGATACCTCATTTTGAACCTCCCTTTGAGGCAAGAAAAATTACAAAAAGAAAATTTAATTCGACAGCTCAAAACAAAATGGCCGCTAAAATAGCTATTTTATCTACGAAGCTAGTTTGTTCCTTGTATAACATTAATGTTGTACCTTAATTATATGTTCAAATCGTTCTCCCTGTATCTACATCAGTAGTATAGTCTTTGTTCAAATTTTATTTTTCAAAAGATTAGGTTTGGTGATTTAAGAGATTCCCCATAAAACAAGGAAGTTTTGTATTTGTTCAAGAAGATTATAAGAATCGAATGTCTTCCCTTCTGTATCAATCTTACTAATTCGTAAATTAAATAAACCTTTTGTCCGCCATTTTGTTTTGGTTGGTTGGAATTTAATTTCCATTGTCTTTTGTTTTGTTTTTTTGTCTTACGGAGACGTTTTAAATGAGGCATCACACGTCTGTGAGAGCGATTTGAAATTTTTGAGCGACTCAAAATAACATAATTAAACGTTTGGTTTTTTATGTTCCTCCTCTCATGTGAAGAGTTTTCCGCAAACACAATTAAAATATATAAAATATTTTAAAAAATACAAGGGGTTGTAATTTTCTTACAATCTGCATATATATTTTAATGCTCAATTCGCTTCGCTCGTGTCAGTGTCTGAGCCCTTAGTGTTCTTAGAAGCGGTGCATATGTAAAGGAGTCTCCACGTGTGAGTTTGTAGTGGATAAAAAAAATGGAATCAACTTATTTTGAGAGAGTAAATGTGTAGATTCCAAGGATATTTGATAATAAGACGGAGGCGTTCTACAATAAGAGAACTAATTGATTTCATACTAGATTCTACGCGAATTTTTTACGACGTCCAGTACATAGGGCCTAATTTTTGGGTCACTCTGTAAATTAGGAAATCTATTTCTACAAAATGTTGTTTGTTTCGTATCTATATCCAAACAAGAACCAGAGAAGTTATGCTTTTTTGGTATTTTTATTGAACTCCGCGTATAATTTTAAACATGATATTCTAGAAAATAATAATCTTTTTTTTTTAGCGGAAGTAAATAATTGTAAAGTTGATAACCTATCCATACTGTTCCGTTTTCGATATTAATCTAGTAGCTATATTTATCCACAAGGAACTAAAAGTCCAGAAGGGCATCAAGTGGTTTCAACGTCGTCAACCAATGCTATTGAAAGAACATAAAACGTTAATGAAATATAACGTAAAAAAAGCTATCAAATCCTCACATGTCTGTTGGAAAAATGACCTTGAAAAGCTTGACCTAGTCAAGATGGCGCTGGTTTTATATCTGTCTGTAACGTATCGTTTAATTTGTTAGGTATTCAAATTTCAGTAAATTAATTCAGTTTTTATCTTCTTAATATGTTGACAGAAACGTCGGTGGCAGTGGAAATCTTTAAAAAACACGAATATTTTCAAGTTTACTTCCGTGTTATATAATAGGGAATATTCGTTTAAGTGAGGGAAAATGTTTGTATCTCATTTTTACTTTATTCTCACTATTATAAAGATAGATTGTCTTTATTTTATGTAAGTGGCATTCCCGATGGACCCTAGCTGTTTTTATTCCATTTTTATGTAATCTTGAGTTAGATTCCTGTCTAGTCTCTGTTAGGATTCGAGTACATAACGAGATAACAAGATCACTAGTTGTACTTGCTGTATATATCAACCATCCTTATGGAACATTCAACTATTTACATATTCAACCTAGATAAAAAAAAATTAAATTAATCACTGTAAGATCTCAATATAGAACCCTTCCAAATTAATAATGACTAATCCGTTTAACAGTGAATTTAATATGCATTTAATGTACACATGAAGCATGCTCGCCTTTCTAATGTCATGAACTCCTATGGTCCTATTTCTACAACACGCCTATAGACTTCCTCCAATGACTATCTTGAGTATCCAGAACCCCTTGGTTACGTTTCAAACCGGCAGCGTTCCTGCCTTTCTCCACCTCGTCGTCTCATTTCTTTCTCCACTGCAGGACGCTTATGTAGGACTCTGTCTTCCGGAAGTGTTGAAACGTTGGAAGCCTTCCAGTTTCTCAATATTTTACAGTCTGTAACATTAATTGTTTTGTGTTCTGAATTGAAGTGACTTAGAGTATTCCTACTATACTTTAATAATATAATTCTACTTAAAGCTATTCTAAATTCTTAACATCTTCCTTAAACAACTTTTGTTCTCTTCCAAACCTGACGCTATTAACGTGAGTATCGAGGGACTAAATGTTTCTATTTTATCTTGCGTTTTTCTTTTTTATAAGGTTATGGATTTTCAAGAAATTTTTCGATTTTAAAATACAAGGAAAAGTTTTAAGGGTGCCGTTAGCTTCCTTTCTTTTACTTGTAATTTTTTTTCGAAAATTAATCTTTTTGCTGTTCTTCAGTTGTCCATCTCATTGAAACCTCTTCAGTTTTAGTTACCTTTCCCGTACAAGTTTTCAGGTTTTCTACCGTATCCTTATGCTCTTAGGAGTATTCTACCACCCTTTGGTTTAATATCCAGATTACAGCAAAAGCTAGGTCGCACTTAAATTTCTAAAACTTTCATTATTGTCTGTTTGATAAATTACTGAATCCTGAAAGATCTACGCTATTTTACTTATTTTCAGGTTAGTATATACGTATATTCTTCACAGCCAGAATCGATCGCATTAAAGGTCGGATATAGTAAATATAAATTTTAGAAACAAAACCAGCAAAAAAAATTACGTCAACCAATACCAACTCGTTGCTTAATATTTTCATTACTGAAGTCGACCTTTATAAACCCATCCAATAGAAAACGAAAACCATCTTTCAAATCTTCACAGATCTCTGATGATTATCCACTTTCGATTGCCACAACAAAATGACCTCATCTTGCATGACCGATATTGTAGGACCGCAAATTAGTTTCATGCAACGATCGAATGTTTGGAATTTGGGACGGCCTTGAGGTTATGTAAGTCAGTCCTTCTATAGCAACGTGGGTAAGTCTTAATTAGCTCTAAAATCCGGTTGATGCATCTAGTACCGCACAAATGCAGATTATTGATGTCTGTGAATATTTATCTTTCCCTGAATATCTCGCTGGCATCGCTTATTTGTTGAGTGATAGAGAGATAAATTGAGTCGATATAATATCCACCGTATGAAAAACAATTAAAGCGCAGTAATTAATTAAAGCGCAGTAAAGATGCAGTGTTTTGCTGCTTACATACGCTTACATTTTACTTTTTTTTCTTCTTTTTTTTTTAACGTGCTTGCATAATAATCTGAATTTTGTTGTTATTTACACCATATTACAAGAAATACAAAGTTAGTCTGTTACAGACAAGAAGTCGTAGATAAGTCTATAAGGTAATACTGAAAAGTCGGGGTATTTTATAACGGTTAAAAATAACGATATTTCTAAATTTTCGGTTCAACTTTTACCAAATGTTCTTAAAATAAAAGAAAATATACAGATTTTTTTTTTTTTTTTACAACAATGTTGGAACTTATATATTTGAAGGATATTTATATGAACAGAATATTTATTTCTACTCATTTTAGACTAATTTACAAATAGATCCAAAAACCAAACAATAAAATACAATGTTTTAATCGGAATTTTAAACCAAAAGAGGGCATATAACTACAAATACAAATATTTTTAATTATAAACTACAGTTTATCTTCTAGTTTAAACGATTAAATATACATGATGTTTCTTGAAGAAAGCATGAGTAAATATAGGAAAATACTACATATAAATATAAGATTCGCTTAGTTTTCAGTCTGTCGGCCATTTTATGATTTTTCGAAAAATAATGTTGACTTTGAAAATTATTTAGATTTTAAGTTTAAATTTGATATAGAAATTCTTTATGATAAATTTTATTGTTTATTATTGTACTAAGAACCAAAATTTTAGTATGTTTATTTTGAAAATGGAAGCCGTTTAAAATGTTTCATGTTCGATTTCACTAAAATCGTTCGTTTAACGAAAAATGTACAAGAGACAAAATATTTTTCCCTTTTACTGTCAAAGAAAAGAATTTTTAAAATATTCCAGTTGGTCAAAGAATAACAGAGTTATTAACAAAAAACTAAAAACATAATTTCTTGGTAATCACCTGCAACACCAAAAATTAGCTTAAAAAGAAAATATTATGGAATTTTCCAATTTTTATCTCTGGATCAAAATATTATTTATTTCAAAAGTTATCATTATTTTTTGAAAAAACAAAAATGGCCGACAAACTAAGTGTTTTCTTATTTATATTTATACTTTTTTTTTTTATTTGTATTTAGCTCTAAACTTACTTAACAACGTGTTACTGAAACACCCTGATTAAGTATCTGATTTATTTTTTCAGTGGGTTTTGAGGTTTTTCAATTTAACGAAAAACAAACAAAAAAACTGTAATTGTTGCAGACTATTATAATTGAATAATAATGTCTGAATTAATTTTTATTCAAATCACTTTAAGCATAATTTTGAATCAGATGAACCTATAAATACAATATTTGAGATATATTAAAAAGATGTTTTGAGATTGTAATATGTATGGAATATATTTTTAAAAAGAAGTTTTGATTTCAACATTTAAAATGACGTATAAATTGATATAATATACATTTAAAAAATCTTTAAAAAAACCTAATCGCCTAAAATATATTATTTTATATGAAATTCAGACACGGGTAGCTTAAACCGTTCTCCTGGTACCTGAAACGATTACTCAAATAAAACATGTCAATAAGATATTTCAAGGTGACGCGGTCACGCACGAGACTTTCTGAACAAATTCTGAAAAATTTTCGTTTCCGAAACGAACCACAGAAGCAAAAAAGCCAATTAAACACACAATTCATACACAAATTGCGTGCAATAAAACCAGTCCAATTTTGTTCCTTAATTGACGCTTGAGGCTAAAGATTTTTTTTATTCCATATGAATATCAGCAACCATTCCTCCACGTTCAAGTTCACCATCCCGCAACCAACCTCAAGGTTTTACTACTTCGCCTCGTTCTGCCACCAGTTCTGCTCATTTCATAACAAATATCGAAAGTGTTGAGGTTTATTGGTGTCTTGTTTTGCTTATTTTGTGTGAATGGACTAGTTGTTTTACATCACGTGAGTAGAATATTTTGGTAAAACCAAACTACTTAGTGTTATAGTTGATATCACAAAAATAGTGTTTTATTTTTGCAAAATATATTTTTGTTTTATATATTATAAAAAGACATAAATAAAATTTCATGTACGCAGTTTACAATTATTATTTATTGCTTTAATTTGTTGGAGATTTTAATAAACTATTTTGTAATTTTTTTTTTCAAATGTACAGTGTAACATAACCTTAATTTGATATTATTATTTAATAAATGATTTCTTGGTAGACAAACATAATGTTCAATGTTTGCAATGTATACTGATCATAAGTGGAATTATAAAATAACTTTGGTTGTGTTTTAGAGTAAATTAAATAAAATGTAGTGGGGATATTAACTTTATCGAGATAAAGTTTTTAACCTACTATTGTTTGTTTGTTTATTTTGGGGCATAATTATTCTTGGATTTTTTTTGTAGAAAAACAGAATATTTACAGAGAAGTATACGTTTATAAAATCAAAAATGTAGGCAGGAAGGTTGGAATAAAAACTTGTCAACAAAAGTTAAAGAAGTTGCAAAAATAAAGAACAATATTTTCAATCCTTTATGACTTTTTGAAATAATGTATATTTTATTAGATTTGCCGAAAACGTCTTAACACAAATCAAAATGTTCGTGACAGATCCACGAATAGTTTTCATTTGAATAATGCAAATTTTGATATTATCCTTGATACAAATCTTAATCTACAATCTAGTTTTACAGATCCACGCAAATAGTTTTAAATAAAATAAATCATTCTGCAATAAAAGTCAATTACACACTTACAATAACAAATTTCAACTACAGGGATAATTCTGAAAATTAAAGTAAACATTTTTTATTAAAGGATCAAGAGAAGGTGCTGTTCTTTTTGGACAAAAAAGCACTTGTGAATGTTTCCAGTTTTGGAAAATATTTTTCACATTCGTTTAAAAATTAGAATTTTAATGTTGTCTCCGAATTAATTTTGTGTAAACTATTTTTTTCGGAAACTCATAAATGAAATAAATTCTTGGAGTTTGATTTTACACCTTCAGATATTTGTGTATTTCTTGACAACTTTTTTGATTTTATCTCAAATATTTTTGAGCTTTTTCAAACGTCTGAATCAAAAAAGTAAAAATACAAATTATCTTGAAAAAAAGACAAGAGTAAAAATATCTTATTTTAGACCAAATTATCTGACAATCTTTAACCGCGTAACAAAACACAAAGACCAATTGAGTGAAAAATTGCCATATTTAAAGGATAAAACAGGACCTCGCTTCGCACAGTTATTCCGGCTTTAATATCGTGTTTGACAAACTTTACGCAATTTGTACAGTTTTATTTAAACCGACTATACAAATATTTTCTTTCGTAATGATAAATAGTTAAACATCACTTGTTACGCGTAATGTTTACTGTAACAACTCACAATGAAAACATAGTGAAAACTAGTTTCTATTAGGAATTAACACTTGTTTCTTTTCTACACTAAAGCTATTAACATCTATTTGAAGCTATTTTACTTCTAGGATGTTTATATCATTCTATTTTCTTTCTATTGTCGTTTTGACCTCTTTTCTTTTACTGATCTTCTCGTTTTATGCCATCAGGAAGCCGAGAAAACGAGAGAGTTATTTTCCATATGCCGTCCATCCGTCGTTGTTGTCTGCCCGAGTAAGATAGAGATACAAAATAAAAAATAGAAACATGGAATTTCCTACAGGGGTCTATAGTGTGCTCATATAAGAAATATATGCCCTATAAGAAAATAGTGTGCCCTATTGAAATTCAGAAATATCGAATTTAAAATGTTAAAAATGGTTATCATATTAAATAGATTTCTGTTTACATCTCTAATGTGATTCAACTAATAAAACACTAAGTCATATAAAACTTTTTAGAATTAATTAAAGTCTGCATTTAGTGGTACCAACCCCACCTCTCTACGATGACAAAACCTAACCTACAACCTAAGCTAAGCTAAGCTAACCTAACCTACCCTAACTTATCTACGATCACAAATAGAGAAGTTATTATTAAAAACGTATTTTCGAAGCTTGACTTCTCAAGAAAATGTACTATTCCTAAATTTTCAAATTCCGGCACAGCTGACTCACCGAAACGAGGGTAACGAGTGGAAACTCTTTTTGTGACGTTTTATAATATGTTTTGCTTACGACGCATACTTTCTCAAGTATTATTCACTAAAATATCCACCGCCACTGTGAATACGGCTTGGCAATCCCTAGGTAACCTAGTTGGATCTACACTTTGTTCTTGTAGGTTGAGCTACATTTCTGTCTTTCAAGAAATATTCGATTATTGAAGCATCTTTACGTAACATTTAAATTAAAAACCAAAATCAGATTAGATTGACATCAAAAACCAATGTAATACAATAGGAAAATCCAAAGATACTTTAAGATGAGGGTATTAAAATAAATAAGAATGGGTTAACAATTTTATATGGAAGTTTTATTCATGTGCTGAAACTACAAGACTTAAGTTCCGTAGGCATATATAGGGAGAGTTGAATAAAGTCGAAATATTTGAATCGGCAGTTTAAATTGTATAGACAAACAGGCACACGCGTGGTACTATAAGGGTCCTTTGTTTTACCTATTAAAGACAAAATGCCATCTTTCTTTTAATGGTTATTAAATTGTTTGTTTCAAATATCACAAAACTACTTTTAAAACTTATTCGCTACGAATTTCTCATTAAATTAAGTTCTATTCTTTATACAAAAATAAAAATGTATAATTTCCCACTGTAATTTAATTTAAAATCCAAGTAATGTTTGTTTTAAGATTTGTAGATCACGCCTTGTTCAATTTAGAAGGGGGGGGCAAGATATTTCACACTTTCAATTTGGTATAGTACCAACAATTTGTTTTTCAAAAAAGGCGATTTTTTTATACTGGGAGCCTTTCAGCGTTAATTTCTACCTTGTATAGGGTTGATATAAAGTTTTTAATACCACTTTCAACCTGTATAGGTTTGACATTAAGTGCTAAAGCCCAAGTGTCGGGGGTTACTTCATAATAACCATCAAACGACAGTTCGTCATCAAATGACATTTACTGCAAAGGATCACATTTACTAACTGAAATACAGTGATTCAAACGAACTCTATTTTGGACATTTGGAAATAACATTTTTGGTTTCCTGAGGTGAATTGTGAGGATCTTTAAAAAAATTTGTAATATCCCAATAAATAAAATCTATATAGAGCGGTATAGAATTTAAAAAATTACTATCTTAATTTAATTGAATAATGTTTGAATCTTTGGTGCACCGCATCATTGAAGTCTCCAATACCCATATTAACTGTTGCATAGATGTCAACATACTTTAATTTTATTTTATTTATTGTGGTCCTATAAATAAACTTTAAAATTGATTTAAAAATCGATGTAGCGTTTTCTGTGATAATATACGTTTTGAGTAAAATAGAGAGGTTTATTTATTTTCATAATGTCCGTCTTTCCTCTGTGTAGTCTAAACGAGTGAACCGATTTATAAGAAATTACTTATATGGACATCTTTGGGGTACATTTCAGAAATATTTGTACATATCCAAATTTTAGAGTACGTAATACTATAGTAATACTTTTTTTTAAATCGGCTATATCAATGTTGACTAATTTTTTTTTTAAATGTAAGCACTAAGGACCAAAACTAAATTTACTTGTACCTGCTTTCTCAAATAATCGCTTATTGTTATTGTTTATTGATTTGTTGTTAAGAGATCAAATTACCGTTTATAGATTTAAAAAAAAAACTAATTCTTAAAATTAACTTCAAGAATATTAACGAAATTTTGGGTAAATCTGAAAGTTAATGAACCAAATCAGTCCAGAATCAACAAATAAAAAAACCGACAAATAAAAATAACAAAATCAAAGAAGATTTCCCCTTAGAACGAGGCTATATTATTATCAAGATAAAGTACTATTATAAAATATTTATAAATATTATTTGGTATACATTTAAAACATTGTCTAATTTGCAGTTGGTTCAAATGTTTTTAGTTTGGTTGAGTGAAAAACGTTATGGTAAATATATTGTTAATCTTTGTAAATACAAATATATAAACCCAGAAAAATTCTAATAAAATCACCTCAAAGAACTCTGTGTACATTTAAAGAATTTAAATTCCCAAGAACTGCCCAACTTGGACTACCAATTATAGATGTCTGCAAATACTTTGGTGCAATTAACAAAGAACATCCGACGCCATTTTCACTTTTAATTAAACATGAAAACTGTGTTGGTTGTCTAATTAAAGAAAACTAAGGAAAATAACGTTTTAACAGCTGCTATAAAAACATTGCCAGCAGTTTGTTGTTTTTACCTTGGGTTGGAATTAAAGTAAATATTTATTCAGTATAAAAGTGCTGCTAAGTCAGATCAAAAATCTAATTGAAATACATGTTTTGAAATAAAATTGTATTTTGTTTTAACGGCTCATTCGGTTAAATAGAGGGTGAGACAAAAGTCGGTAATAGAAGGCTATAATTATTAAAAAAAAAAAAAAGAAAAAAAAAGTTATTAATTTAATGCATTTATATTGTTGTTTTTACCAGGTGCAATAAGAAATATAATTGTAAACTAATGCTTAAAAAAAAAAATAAAAAAAACATTCAAACAAACCAATTAATAAATCAAATACTAACAAAAACATATCATCAAAATATCTCTATTCCACTAATAATTTTGGACATTAGAGTTAAATTACAATGTACGATGAGCAAAATAATTGGTTTATTACTGTATTTTCTTTCGTATTATCAACATGTCTTTCATTATCAACTTTTTATGACACTATAACGAGAAATATTTTGTATATTTAACACCCCAACGTTTGTACCATAAGAAACACCCACATTTCTTTGAACAACCTTGTATATAGAACCCGAGTTTTATCACACCTTGTAGATAGATCCAATCAGGAGGGTTCAATTGATAAGTGAATTAGAAGCTGAGACATTGTAAATTACGCAGGACTTTCGCTCAACCCTTTATATATTAAACAGTCTCAACTCACTTCTCTCGTTTGAGTAGTTCAGGCCTCATTGTCCGTAGAGTTGTACACATGTGGATTCAAACAATTCTACAATTCTATCGGTAACGCAACGCAGCCTGATCTCATTACTATATGAATATTTCATTCTTACAAAGTCATTTTTGAAGATTACATTTTAGTACACTGTATGCTATTTGACATATTTGCTGACAGTAGGTTTGGTATCATTAGATGCACAATTAAAATCAGACAATTTTATCTAATTTAGGATAAAATAAAGCAAAAGCTTAAAGATTCCAAATATTTTAATAATATAAATGAGCTACAGCTCATTTATATTATTAAAATATTTAATATATATAAAATATTTAAGCTTTTGCTTTATTTTATCCTTGAATATGGAGTTTCAACAAGAAATATCTGCTATTACATTAAAATTAATATAAATAAGTTTGTAATCAAATCTTTTATTTCACTTTACGATTTGTAAACCCAAAGCTGGAATTGAATGTCTCAGCTATTACTTTGAAACATGTAGATTTTAAAAAGACAAACTTTTAATGAAATCACTTTTTCAATCAGGGTAAAAGCTCGCCGAGTGAAAACGATGTAATCGACTTTGTGTGATTAAGAACAAACTAAACTCTACACTCGTGACTTTAGAATGTTTTACGGATCGTTAGTTCTTGCACACCCCTTGATGTTACTTTAGTGTTTCTTATCTTTGCAGTAAGATAAGCAAAAAGAATTGCTTTAGATAAATTCTTATTTTTACGTTGGAAACTCTAGAAGATTTTGATTTTGAAGGAGAAATGAACCTTAAGGGCGTTCGTGTGTGTGAAACAAATTGTCCGAAATAGAACAGTTTAATGAATTACTCTGTGATCTTCCTGTGTTATTGACGTTGTTTTCTGTGATGAAATGTTAATTTATTCGATGTCTAATCGATGAAGTTTTTCCGAAAGTAATTCATAAAATTAAATAAAATAGGGTGCAAAAACAATGCACGAACCTAACCTAACCTAACCTAACCTTACTCACGTATACAATAATTATTTTTTGTTTATTTTATCTTGTTGTTTAAAGTTGATAAATCTTTCGGACCTTTCGGACATCATCGCTATGTTAGGAAGTAAAGATCATAAAATGAACACCTTTTGCCCTCGAATATTCTAATAGCATCAATGTCAGAGAGAGTTGGTTAAGAGATACATAATTGAAAAAGTAACGATAGAGACATAACCTTAAACTACGTGATCAAAGGTAATCCAGCTGGGTTCACTAGGGATTTCCAAGTCGGTACTCAACATAAATGAGCCCCTGAGGGTCATTCACATAGAAACACTATAAAAACAAATCATTTTGTCGTCCATCAATTCAGTTTATTGAAAAGTATACCTTGGGCTTTATCTTATATTTTGCATATAGAATATAAACTCGAACACAAGATTTCACAAAAATTATGTTTACCTAATCAAACTCGTTTCAACGACAAGTCGCCATCCTCAGTGATACATGAGCTACAATAACTATACTATAACCATAGTGGAGTTATAAGAATTTTTCACTTTTTTTAATATTCTAGAACTTTCAATTGATAACGGTAGTTAATTTATACTCTGAAATGTCTTGTATTAGTTTCTTTTACATAGAAGAAATAACTCTTAAACTACATCAATAATAAATATTTTATTTAAAAAAAGTTAATATTAATTAATAAATTAGTAGGAAGTATTAATATTAGTCTGATCATTTACACTTTCAAGAGTTTTACTGTAAAGCCACAATTCTATCGAAATCGTCAAAGCCAATTTTGAGAAAAATGTAATTATTTGATTGTTCATATGACTAATATGATCTCATTTAAATTTTATTTCAACCTATTCTATGTTTACGACATGTTTATTACACAAGAGAAGCTAGTATTTAAACATGTGTTGATTTCTACATTTTTATAACAAATACCGAACTGACGATTTGTTTTGTTTGGTTAATATTTCAAACCCCTCCCCGAATTTATAACAATTAATTTCAGACAGGTATTTTTGGAACAGGTTATATCGAATGTACATTTTGAATTTATTTAGTTTAATTCAGTTGACTTTCAATATTTAGGTTAACTCGACCTAAAGATAATGTAATTTTCTCATTACAGCTTTAAAGCATTACAAATCTGAAAAGAATAATTAAATTTTTGATTAAATAATTCAGTGGAAGAAAATATTTGTAATGGTTTCATAAGACAAAAAAGAAAATCATATTTTATGTATTTATTGGACATCCTGTGTATGGTACCTAATTTTTGGCTCACTCTGTATATAGGGGAGGTCGATAACTACAATATTCCGTTTGTTTAATATATCCATCGCAGTCAAAACTGGGTTATTAAGCAGTTATAGTATTTTTTTAAAACTCTAGACTCAATAATGTAAATAAATTTTAAAATAAAACACACACACACACACACACGCAAAATCAAACCTGACAAAGGAACAATATGGTATAGCGTATCTCACATAGTAAATGGAAAACACACTTAACCCTGAGAATTTAATGCAATATTTTTGACTGTTTATGAAGTGAAAATTTCTTGTGGCACGTTATAATATTCATTTTGTTTGGAAAAAACTCCGATTTGTCTTCATCTAAATCCGTAACGCATTACGCTCTATGAACAATCTCCAATTATTGCCTCTTTATTACATGGTTTTTAACTTCAATTGTATTAATAATTATGCGCCTTATCTTTTTTAATAATAAAAGATAAAAAAATTATTAATTTATTATTATTTTTTCAAATTGATAGATAATGTTTTCATTTCTCTTTACCGTACCCCGAAGTTAACATTTTATTATTATTATTATTTTTTTTTTTACTTTAACCATCGATTTAAAATATACATGTTTACGTATTTCCATTAAAAACGTATTTTCTCATTGATTTGTAAATAATAGACAAATGAAATAAAAATGTTCATATAAAAAAAAGTAATTAAAACCGTAGTTCAAGTTACACTATAGTAGAGACCAAAAGCAATTTGAAAGTGTCACAACCACTGGAGGTGAATCAAATGAAGCACTCCGTGACGGCTCGATTAAAACATCTTAAATTACTTTTGCTTGAGCAAAATAAATTGCTTAAGTTGTTGACAATTTGTTTCTAACGTAATAGCAAATTTTTTTTTTACGATTTATGACTTTCAGAATATCCCCTTCCCCAAATTAAAATAGTTATTCAATTTGGATCTTTTAAAGATGAAGGTCCTGTTTTAACTCAACTTAGTATTTGGTTTTTGTGGGGTTTTCTTGTTGTTTAAGGGTGTACTTTCGATCACCATCGCTTTAAAAAAGGAGAGAAGATGATGAAATAAACTCCCCTTGAATATTCCAATACAGTCAGAGTCGGAATGGCACAAGAGTTGATTAAGATAAACAATATAGAAAATATGAAATAGATGAATCTAACTCAAGACTACGAAAAACAATTGTAGATCCAGCTAATACGTCAATATCGCTACTCTCGTACTCAATACATGATACTCTTGAGGATGTATGTGTTTGTTTGTTAACGAGGTACAACCAAGCTCTTCTACCAACGTTTATCAAATTGATTTACAACAAGACTAAGCAAAGTATATTCAAAGTTGTTTTTTAAAAAAAAACTTTTCAAAATGGCAACCACTTAGAACAATTACAGTACGGTTCTAAGCCATCGACGCAATGCATGAACAACCAATACAGTATTAACCTAAATATCGCAAAAGAATCTGATGAATTTTTCGCATTTTATGGGTTTTTTTCAAGCATAACCTTGTTTTACACATTTTGGTTTACTTAAAGTTTAATCTAAGAAACTACTTACAATGAATGAGTGTGAATTTAATTTTTCTAAGAAGACGCAAAGGATTGACACATCAGCAAGTTGTAGATATTAATTATTCACCACTAAGTGATCCAGTGACTTTCTATGTTGTGAATACTCCAATTAGAGTATTCCAAGGTTTGGGAACTTTATTTTATGTTCCATTCTTCTTTTTTTTTAAGGTTATGAGGACAACTCTTTAAATAACAGGACAAAAATGTCTTCGTGTATGAATATTGTATTGTTACATAGCACGCTATACAGTAGCCGGATTGTGTTTACTAGAATCATTTATTGAATGTATTAAAACATTCAAGGATCCAGGACTAATGTGCACAGGATTGTTAGTATAAAGCCCGTAATTATCATACCAAACTGTTTAAAGCAATTTTCTGAGAAATGTTTAAAAATAGAATCCGACAATATATAATTTATTCGAATTTATAAATTATAAAATTCCTGTTTAAACCGCATTATAGTTAGTTCAAGCTACCTTTTGAGTTTATAACTTATGCAACAAATAACTGGTTATAGGTCTCCTTATGGATAATAATAATGGTCTTATATTTGTTTTATAATGAGTTTTTGATTGGTTCTTTAAGGTTAAGGTAGTTTTGTGGTATTTAACAAGGAAATAGATGAAATAAATGTTACTATACAATTATATTGTGCAGTTTAACACTATAAATGACAATTATAAATCTCTTGTCGTTTTGATGAGCGGGTTTAAGTCATTTTGTAAGTTTGTATTTAGCCTATAAATAGTTTTTATCCTTACGAAAATAAATGGTGTAAAATAATTGCAAAAAATTCCTCACTCATTCATCTTCAAGTAAAAACTAATAACAAATAAACAGCGCAAAAACGTCAGTTTGGTAGTTGTCAGTCTAAAAGTAAAAATGAACCATGGTCGCCAACTTTAAAAACAAAATCAACTACCTAAACTTGCTCCGATAAACATGTCCTCAGGGTAAATTGTATTTTATCAAAATCGAGCTTATTAGGACGGTTCACATTTTATTCTTTGATAATTATCTATTTTTTATAAGATTTTACACGCGAGTTTGATTCAATAATCTTCACATTTCTATAAAATTGTATCGAAATCGGTTGGGCCTTTGAACTATTTGACTGTACTAATGGTAGATAAAACAGTGATGCATGAGATTTACATTATTTGTAGCTTTAGTCGCGCCAACAGAACAAGTTAATTACTTTTTTAATTACACCCCTAATTGTCGATTTTTTTTTTACTGATAATTCACGAAATACATTTTTGGGAACAGTGCAACCGAAACGTTTTGTTTGGGTCCTTAGAGGCTACACTTGAGCTAATATTACAAAAATCAATAGAGTAAATTTCAAGAATATCGATTTTTTTCCCTATGGCAGATGCCCTCAAAATTTATTTTATATAAAAAAGGAAGAAAAAAAATCCTAAAATATGCCCTCATAACAAATTTGGTGTATTTGTATTTTCGTCATACAAAATCATTGAGTTAATCCAAAAAATTGGCACATTTGTTTGGGCTGTAAAGTAAACAGCAAAAAACCACTTTTTTGGATTATGTTACATCTAACTAATTTTTCCACAGAAAATCTGGACTTAAATTGTTTACCCCTTCAAATGATTTTTTTTCTTTACTATGCATGGAAGTAAAACAGTAAAAATTTCTCTTCAGATCATGTTAAACTTGCTGAGTGTTTATGACTTCACAGGTCATCTGTGAAACACTAAACATCTGTGAATCATTTTGGAAGCTACACATTATAATGAAACTGAAATCCCGATACACATAATACAAATTATTCCTATGACGTCTTCTGGCTATATGCATAAAACTAAAATAACTCTTTGTTTCCTTTTGCAACCTTTTAAAACCGGTTTTGTTATTTATAGGCAGCTCAACACCCAATTTAGCGTCGAAGTGGCAGGGTCGAGACCACGGACCATAATCATTTTAATCGATAGTATATGACATGAAATGCTTTTAGTTCAAATTACCCAAAATTACTCCATAGGAAGATGTTTAAGATGGAAAAAGGTTGTCATTTTCAAAATGTAATGTAATTTCAAGTTTGACTCGTCATATCTCGGCTGATTATGGGTATTTTATTTTGAAATTTTAAGTTAATCATATTTAAACAATCTACTAAACCATAGTTATGATGAGAAACATTACGATTCAATTGAAACAAAATGCCGGATTCATTTATAATTCTCGTTAATTCTGACAACTTTTTTACAAATTAAAAAGTTGTGTTAAAAACTTTGGAATTTTCATATTTTACAAATGCTATATTATAGTTAGATCTTAAAACCTAAAATTGTTTTTTTTTGGAAAGCTTCACATTTCATATTATTTTGTAAAAAAGTTGTAACAATTTATATTTGGTGCGCGCATACTGACTGTGTACCGGATGCAAGAGCTGCGCATACTAAATTATTCAAGTACATATCATGGATTAAAATATATATCTATAAAATATGTATGGATTATATGATAGGGAACCTATTTTTAAAACAAATCTCAAGAAAAAAAATAAAGAAGAAAAGCATTACAAAGTTTACACGCAATCACTGGGTATGATGTAACGTCATCTGGTATAAAAACCGTTTATAAAGTTGTATCCAAATTAAATGCACAAGATGCTAATCCGATTAGGAGAAGGTTTAACTTCTGAAACAATTGTGGCTTGTACAAAATTTGTATGCACATTGTATGATAAAAAAAAAGAAATCAGTAGCAAAGCAGCCTTCTATAGAAAGGTTTCCCCCAGCAACCCCTACTTTAATGCAGGATTTGAAACGTTCATATTGGCAACATCATACTCGGTATAATGCCGACGTTCCATCCATTAATACCTTAGATCCTAAATCCTTTGGTGGATGGAATGTAGAAAATGAAGAAATTTCACCCCTTTACTTTGTAGGTCCTACAAACTTGGAGTTACCTCAAAAGTATATTTGCTGTTTTATAGAAAGATGTAACGTTTGTAAATTTGGTGAATCTTGGACATGCTACACAGTTTATGCAAATTAACCATGTTGCAAACTATGTAATGAATTGTAATTTAGAATTTGCAATTAGATAATAATAATGTTAACTAATAAATGTTATAAATGAATAAATATTATCATACAATTTCTACTTTTGTTGTTGTCTTGAGATTTGTTTTGAAAATAGATATCCTATCATTTATGTATGTGCAAATCAAGTATGTAAACATATTTGTATATTTTTAAACAATAAGTTTTTAAAACCACGATATATACTTGAATAATTTAGTATTGATTCTCTATGGAAATATATAAGTTAGATATAATCTAAGCCTGAAAAATCATAATAACCCGCTGTTGTTGCGTACGCTACACTCAGGCGCGCATACTAACGCGTACGAGCGCACTAAATATAAATCATTACGTTTTTACGCAATAATCTAGAAATGTGAAGCTTTCCATAAAACTTACTTAAATATCCAACTACAATAAAGCATTTGTAAAATAGTAGATTCCAAAGTTTTTCACTTTGAAGAAAGATTTTAATTTGAAAAAAAATGTTGTCTGAAAATTAACAAAAATTATAAACGAATGTGCCATTTTGTTTCAATTGAACCTTAATGTTTCTAATCAATACTAATCGCTTACTGTATTGCTTACAGATCATTCAGTAAAAATTTGAAATTAAAATTTTCATAAACAACTGAGATATTATGACGAGTTAAACTTGAAAATTTATAAATTGTTTTCAGTTTTAAACATTTTCCGATAGGGGAATTTTGGGTATCATTGAACTGAAAGCTTCACAGGTCATATAGTTTCGATTAAAATTGTTTTGGTCCCGTAGTATCAACCTTTCCATTATTTTGATTTCTAGAGCTTTGGGGAGGGGGTGAGCTTGTCCTATTATGGTACTCGTGTCAAAATATATTGCTCTATCAACTAACACGTATATTAAACATGTTGTTTTCATTTAGATAAATACAGAGCGCAACGCCCTTATTGATAAACTATTGAATTTTTAAATTTACTTTATTAAATGTGACATAAAATTTCAACTAACAGAATTGCGTTGATTCCTAAAAGAATAAAATTAACATTTTTGACAAACGATATAAGAAAACTATAGACGCTACAGCAGAAAAGGTGGAACAAGAATGAAGGAGTGGAAATTAAAAGACATAACTATAAAATCTGCGAGAGAAGTGAATGTTCCAATGAGACGCCGCGCCATGGAGGAATTTGTGTATTACCACGTTTTTATTAGTTCGGTTTCCGTCATATCTGTCTGTCTATCCGGGTGGAATTTTGCAATCGAGTTTAAACTAACTTTCCGGTAAGCTAGAGACATGAAATTTTGAATATAGGTCAGAATTAGATGACAATACAATATTCAGTTGGTTTAGGTTAAAAAACCTTCCATTGTAGATGACATGACGGAGATGGGAAGATTACGTCAAAAACGACCTTCACCACAATAAGTTTATGATACATTTACAATTTGTAATGGAGAAGGATCTGACATTGTATTGTTTTATTCATGTATATGAAACAAAAAAAATTGTTTAATTATTTAGTTCAATTTTCTGAGTTACAAGACTAATAGGTAATATTTTGAATTTCAGACATTTGCAGCTAAACAGGATGTGAAATGCATTGGGAATTCCCTATGTATGTCCCTGTCAGAGTCTCATCAATATATACAAAACCGATTGAAATCTTTCACCCGGGCATATGACTAAAAAACAGAAAATAATAAATCTAATAAAAAATATTTTTTTACATACCACGTTTTTAAAACGGACTAAAAAATATTTTTTCATGACCCTTCTACAATATTGAGGGAGGATTGTTAGTGTCTTTGGATATATTTGGAATACTTGGAGAGAAAAACGTGAGGCGCAGCCAGTAAATAATAACAGTAAACAATCCGGATAAATTCACAACTAATTTCAGTGAATTAGAAATGAGATTCACTGTAATTTAATTTATTTACTCCTCCTTAACTATCATAGATTGCCTGCGAACCACGTTTCTCTCTCCAAGTATTCCAAATATATACATAGCCACTAATCATCCTCCCTCAATATTGTAGAAGGGTAAACGAAAATTATTTTATACTTTTTAGTCCGTTTTAAAAACGTGGTATGTTAAAGAAAAATTAATTTGATTTATTATTTATTAGGCCTACTGATGGAAATAATAGTTGTTTTTTAGTAACAGTGAAAAAAGTGATTAGAGCTAACCATTAACTGCGATTCTAAATCGTTTTAGTCGAGACAAATTTAATATATTGTCGTCATGATTCTGATGCCATACTAAATATTAACAGCAACATTTGAGTGTATATGTGGCGGGATCAAAATCATGGTTGCTATGCCGGTAGATTTGCTACGTGGAACATGAATTCACACAAACTTTAAGTGAATTTGGTTTTCAGAAGTTTGTGATAAATATATTTAGAAGGTGATAGTGGGGACTTGTTCATCCGGAGAAAAATGAAATAAGCATTGAATACAATTATAAACTATCAATATTTCTAAGTATAAATTAAACGAAACACCAAAATGCGTTTTAACTATGTCACCGCTCCAAGACGACGTTAATATTTCATTTACGTGTTAAAATTTACAATTTTTAAATCAGGAAGCTCTGAAATTCCCTAGATTTGCAGTAGAAAAAGATTACTAAACCCTTGTTGTTGTCACACAGGAGTACATTGAAGTGCAAGCTAAAAGCTATTTCTCTGTGATTAACACCTACTGTGACAGAATGAAGTAGAGCGCACTGATCTTAAGCTTTGAGGAATTCCCAGTAGTACGAAGTAGCGCTAATGTCATACTAGGTATTAGTAAATATTCTAAAAGTGTCCTTTTGTTTGTATTTATATGACTAAATACATTTACATGACTATTCTTAACATGACTAGCGATTTTGTTAATAGAAGACTTGAATCTTTGAATGTTTTATTGTTTTCATAGTTGTTGTAAAATGTGAACCTCTCAGTCATAACTGCCGTATATAAAAAGGAAGAAAAACTCCTATCTCTCGAATACTATAGTGTTAGCGTCGTAATTGAATACGATTTGGCCAAGAGAGAACCGATGGAAAGATGATAGAGAAGTATATAATCCAAGACTACATGAAACAAATTTCTAGATCAAGATTTCCAAGCCTGTACACACTAAAGTAAGCTCCTGAGGATTAATCAATCGTGTAAACAAATTTTCGCGACTTCCAAGCCCGCGACCTATTACACCAACTTTCATATACCAAGAAGTAACAGTGAATAATACCACAACTACTATACACTTGAAAAAAAATTCACAAGGAAGTACGATATGCGTCCTGAATGTAAGCTCCGTTTGGCAATAAAAACAAAACTAGTACAGATAAAGAACAACTATTTATTGCACAAAAATCTACAAACTATTTTTCTTCTCAGCTCTCACCATTTGTGACATTTGTGACAACGCGGCACAAATTTTTGTACCCCTTATTCATAAAACGTTGCCGCCTGTTTTGTTAGCCACGAAGTAATATGATTTTTGAGCTCGTTTTTAATGTAGAAGTTTTGACCACCAAGGAAAGTTTCAGATGCAAAAAGATATGGAAGTCGCTAGAGGCGAGTTCAGGGCTGTGAGGAGGGTGGTTAAACTTGCCCCCAACCAAGTCCTGTAAGAGTTGTCATGCCACGTTCCCAGTGTGAGGTCAGGAATTGTTATAAACTCGTAATACAGGTTAAATACATTATGATATGCTTTCTTTTTACATTGTAATTTGATTTAACATTCATTAGGATCACAGTGGTAGTAAGTATTATGCTGATTCATCAAGGTGTATAAATGCTGTTGTGCTGAATGTGTCAACCGAAAATCGATCATTTACTCCCACTATTGACTGGCGTTTTAAAATTTGGAAGCGTAAACAATCCGACCACTGCATACAGTTTCTTAATAAAATTATTGTATAAAGATTATTTATCTAATTATGTTTACAAGTTATGTAAAAAGTTATAACCAACTCAAGAGGAAGTTAAAGGAATAAAAATAATGTAGATAATAAGATTTTATTCCAAATATTATTTACCCTTAAACACTCGCAACGATTTATTTTATATACACAAAATTAAAATGTAATTAGTGGGAAGGGTCGTATTTTTTTGTTAAGAAAAAACATCCTGTGGCGAAGTTATTGATTACACCAAAATAATTGAAACACAACCATCCACAAAAACACTTTATTTTTGTTATACAAATACAAGACGTTTCATTGACTACTGTATCATCTTCAGTTGATTCATACACACACTACTGACACTAGACTGTGATTAGGGTCTTGATTGTGTCAGTAGGGTGTGTAGCAACTAAAGATGATGACCGACTCAGGACGGTCATCACCCTCAGGACGCATCCTTTCATGTTAAATTATTCTGTCATAATTTTCGGAATAATTCCTAACTGCGTGTAATAGTTATGTATTTTGTTGAGTGTTCACGTTATGATTATTTGTAAATTTGTATAAAACCCGTTTAAATATAAAGCATCAACAGGAAATGATAAAATATCCAGGAAACGATGAAGGTTAAGAAACTTAAACGTTCATTAGATGCCAATTAGTTCATACCAAGGCTTTCAACAAGAGGTGGAGGAGGTTTTATTGCCGTTTTAAGTTTAAATCATTGACAACTTCACTTTTTCCCACAACTACGTAAACTGATATTTAAGGCCGTTATAATTGAACCTCCGTGGAAATAAAAACGAGAGGAATGCTCGGGTATTGCACGGTATGAAATTCCTTATTTTATGTTAATTGATATAAATAAACGATTAAAAAATATGGCGACAAACCTTCTCCTTCAAACTTCGCTAAAAAAATTAAAAAGCAACTATAAATATTCGTTTAGAAAAATGTTGATTCTGTAGTTTACAATCTAATGTGAAATCGAACAGAGGAAGTCTAAAATATATTGTTTTATCGTATTTCGTTAAATACGAGGTTTTAATGGTTAAGATATTTTTTGTTGTTGCAAACTTCCCTAAATAGTATAATTATTTTACGCCAGATTTTACACACTTATTCCGTTAATTAATTGTTACATCTCACTATAATTTAAACGAAATTGGAAGATCCTATTTTGAAATATGACATATTTCGTAACAACTCCACAACTCCATGGCTTATTACCAATAACCATTTTGGAGAAATAGTGATCAATAAAATTTGGCTCCATAGAAACTACACTTAAGCAAAATTTAATTAAAATCGTAAGAGAGGATTTTGAGAAATTCGTAAATCGATGTTTTTTCTTACACCAACTGTCCCAATTTTTAGTTATTTAAAAAATCGTTAAAGGACTGCTACGAACGAACCACTTTTTTGAACTCAGAGTGTACCAGAAATATATCGGCAAAAACCAAACATCTTTTTCTTGAACAATCACATATCACTACGTACATGTGAGAAGCTGAAAATTACCGAATTTATTTTTCTTTTTATAGTTAGACGTGTGAGAAATTTAAAGAAATAATTTTACACAATCTATTTACAGAAAAGCGTTGGTTACATCACCTATGTTCAACCTACACTACCTCTGTAATGCAGGTCTATTACAAGATTATAGGTTTAATTTCAAATGTCTTCAGAGAATTTTATTATTTTTGAAAGTAAATGGATTCTTAAGATGTCGATTACATATTCAAATCGATAAGAATCTGACTTTATCCCTAAAGAAACAGGTTTAATTGCATTCCTCAGATACTCTATTCCCTTATAGCAATAACTCGAGTATCTACTTTTTTTGTTTGGGGTCACAAGGACATGAACAGTGTTGAAAGTCGATAATGGTTTCTGATGACCAATGAGAGACTATAATGAGTGTTTATCCTGTGTGAATACAGTAAGAATTTATAATATTTTCAAGCAGTTTGTAATTTGGTACTGTAAGAGTTTGTAGAAAGAGTCTGTAAGATTTTTAAGACGTAGTATGATTTTCATGAAACTTTGTGATTAGAAATTTAAATCTTTCAAAATAATCATTTCTCCTATCTCTCTTTTAGGTAGTATCGATTGAGTAATGGATAAAAAATATAGAGTTGTGTTTGGGTTTAATATCAAATTGTAGAGTAATGTACTTCCATTTACCCTTTCATTCTATTATATCTAGTTTATATACTCAATCACACATCAAAATTATAAAAAATAACTCGATTCGTTCGTTGAGGCTTTGGTTTCGTCCCCAAACCTCCTAATGCTAGGTCCGAAACTCTCAATGGTTTTTGACAAACTGGGGGGGGATTTGACATTGGATCGAATTTGTAGTTCAAAAGTTAATAATTTCCACAAATTATTTAATTTTAACACATTTATCAGAAATCTAGATATGTCAAATTAACAGGAATGTAACATTCAACTATCATAACCGTACCAAATATATTGATTCTAGTTACCTTATAATTGTGTAAAAAGAATAAATAATTTGTGCAAAATGTACCTAAATTTAATAAATATAGCTATATATAAGGTATAACCGTTGGAGATTCATAAAAACAAACTTATAGATCTTGCCAAATCCATAGTTGCTAGTGCAATCCTTTTTTTTATATACGTCTTAACATGAGACAACTATTTGACATTGAACTGAATTTTTTAAGTATAGAACTTTTGGGCACATTCAAAATACAAAAAACCACATCATGTAACACATTAAATTAACTTGCATTTTAAAGCAAAATTAATGGCACCAACAAATTTAATTTTTAATTTTCTGTAATGTAATATAATATTTAATATGTTTTTACAGTTAGTCTGAATTTCATTTTTGTATTTACAGTTGGTTCGTTGTGATTAATTAGGATAACTGTTCTAAGGAAAATGTAACCACCAACTGTGAAAATACATTTTTTTAAATTTCACACATTTTCAAATAACATTTTTTAATAAAATTAAAAGTGAAATTTGGTGGTGTCATTAGTTTTGCTTTAAATACAAATTTAATTCCATGTCACATGTTCTGTTTCTTTTTTTTTGTATTTTGAATGTGTCCAAAAGTAATACACTTTTGGGGGACAGTAAAATTCAGTTCCACGTTGAAGGCTTCTCTTAAATTAGACAATGGAACATTTCAAAAAACTGGTTATTGTTCTGATTTCACGTATTTAGCGATTTTATAATTTAAAAAGCCTCAAATAGATTTTGTAACTCCATTTTGGTTAGGGTTATATAAAAACATTTACGTGTGCGCCATTAATTTTTTCTATTTATGCCCTTTAATTTGACGCGTCACGAGATGCTGGCTCACATTTGAAAATTTTGATCAACACCCAAAACATTTCCATTTAGGGGGAGGTGCAAAAATCCAAACTATCAGAAAAGAAACTTCAAGTGATTTTTAGTTAACAGTCCCAAAAGAATTTGGCTCTATTTAAAATGATACAAAAGTTATGGTAGTAAGTGAGGGATTCTACTAACATATTACTGTATATATTTTTTCACATTTCACTTTAATTTGTTTGCAAACGTAAGATTTATTTTTAAATATTTCCGTTTTAAAATCTTTGATCTTATTAAATTTACGCTTAGTAAGTTAATTAAAAATTCCACTTTTTCTAACTATTTTAGTACTTATATTTATATTGTCTCCACCTAAATGAATGACCCCATTCCTTCCCCAATTCCACCCTCTCCCATTTAAGTTTTAAATTTTACGTTTCAATTTGTTAAAATGACCACGTAAGTTATTTAATTTTGATGAATAAGATATTATTCTATCAATATTGTTGATTTTATTCTATAGTTTACATTTCCCACTTACAGTTGTACATTGCGTGATTCTGATATCTTGCGTGATATTTTAGGCCTTGATTTTGTCGTAAATTGCTGTCTAGGAAGTGTAATCGTATTTCACTGTACATTGTAAACCTAATGATATTTCTAAAGGCTTACGGTACTAAAAATTAACAGCCTCGTAAAATAACAATTACATTCAGTCGAAAAAACTTTACTGTGGAGTTGAAGTTAGGAACTTTCTGTTATAACCTCAAAAATAATTTTAATACAGTAAATAAAATTAAAAAGGAACCAAATTTAAATGTTATCAAAAATGCTAATTCAGAAGTTGTCAATAAAAAGTGAAAATGAACCATGAGCATGAGAAAAGTCTAATAAATAGCAATGTTCTTGCTACGCTTGTGGCATAAAAGTTTAAATATATATATATATATATATATATATATATATATATATATATTAGTTTTACCAATTATTCCTCAACCGTAATGTATACTAATATTTTCACTTGCAGTTTTGTAAACTTTTGTGTTACTAATCTTGATATTTCATTATAATTTGAACGTAATCGGTAGATCCGGTTTTGAGAAATTACGTATTTTATAACATCCCCATGACAGATTACTTAAAAGGAATGTTTACTGGGATCTCCCAAACAGGACTTTTTTATAAAGGGAGATCACTGTGTTGTGTTTGTATCTTTGGAGGTTACACTTCAGAAACAAATTTTATCAAAATCGTTGTAACCGAATTTGAGAAAATCGTATTTTTTTTTCGTTCATTTCATAATTAAATTTTGAGTAAAAGCAAATGTGAAGGCATTAAATTTGATTTAAATAGTTCCACATGTAGATCAACATAAATAGGTTGAGTGTAGAACACCTAGAGACAGACAAGATAGACAAACAGACAGGCAGTAAAACAAACAGACAGGCAGTAAAACAAACAGTCAGGCATCGTCTCAAAAATCACCTTTTGAAGTCACATTGTCACTGTTCATGAGACGTGCATGACCCACGGCACACTGGAATATAAACATAATCGAAGGTGTAAAACACACCAGATCTCTGAAATAGTACAAATTCAAACTATTTTTTCAGAGATGTTTTAAGCTTTATTTTAAGAAACGACACTTACTTGTTGACTTTTACCACAGGGTAAACAATAAATTCTGCATCTCATTGTGAAACCTTAAAGAAATTGTGCCGTATAATCCAAAACAAAAGACGAAGATGCTTAGTCAGTGTTGTGTTGATTCCCAAAGCCAAGAGCTAGGTCACGTCATTTGAGTGGGAATAAATAGATCGTCCCCCCCCCCCCCCTACAGTCCTGAACTATCGCCAACTGACATGCTGGTGTCTGCGTTTGAAGCGCCTCATTGCCTGTCAGTGATAAGATAATAATTATGTCAAAATATCTGTGCGATATTGTCCCTCTCCATAGCTGACGTCATCATATAAAGAGAGTAAATCAGAAATTGGTTCACTCTTACATTAAAAAAACAAATGTTTTAATATTCGAAGAATTTACATGAAGTTAATTTAGCATTTTTACGATGGATGTTTGTATTTTGACCCAAATTTTAGGTTACAAGTGAAATTAGAGGGGAGGTATGGGTTTGTTGGGTTAGGTTAGGTTTAGGATTGGTAAGTGTAGGTTAGGTTAGGTTGAAAATCTAAATACTCTATGTTAAAAATTTATAATTACATACTTACCGTTTATAATTACATACTTACCTAAGAACACAAGAATGTTATAATTAAAATATAAAAATAGTCTGAAAAAAGTCAAACAATTTATTTTAGGGAAACCGATATTGAGTAGATGGTGACAGTGGAATATTATATTTTGTGGTAATATACTTCAAGTAAGGAATTATTAAAAACAAAAGTTCCTAACCTAACCTAATAAACCCATTTCTCGCGCACAATTTCACTTGTAACCCCCTAGAACACTACTCATTCGTAATAATTACGACCCGCCCTTGTAAAATTCGGAAAACTCGTAGACAAAAGACGTACACACTCTGTCTTTTTGTTTACCTTTCCGCCACTGTGAATAGAGGACAGTGTCTCTTCGGCTAAGCTCAAAGTTGAACCGTTATTACCTTACTCAAGCTTGCGTCGTATATTTTACGAATGAATAGTATTTGCGAAAGTTTTAACTATTAGGTGTTTGAATATTTTTTTTGTAAATTATTGTTTTTATATTGTTAGTTTTTTAGTGTTGTAAATAGTTTATTGTGTAAATAGTGATTTTAGAGTTCAAAGTGTTTGATTTAGCTACTAAGCTATTAATCACTGCAAGGGATGTGATTCTCAGTGAAGACATGACTCTAATTTTGGTATTTTTAGCATTCTACCTAATGAACTTATTGTAAATCATTTTTCTCTTTTTATATAAAGTAAACAATTAAAAATGATGTATTTTATGAATATCCGATTAATTTTTCCAATAAAATAATATTTATATTTTTTTCGATTTTTTTCCAGATTAATTATTTTTTTAAACGTACTTGTAGTGGTGGTAAAAGACATTTTTTTTTACAGTTAAAATATGTAGGAATTCATTGTTAAATATTTTTATAAACACTTAAAAACAATAAAGGATTTAATATAAAAAATAGTCAACACTAAATTAAAGTTTAAAAATAATATTAAAAATAAAAACAGAATGTAGTAAAATGTACGAATGAAAAGTGATCACGTAACAATGAACTAAGAAAAGTAATCAAAGGTTAATTTTGGGTAAAAATACAATCATCCATCGTAAAAAATACCAACAATTTTGGTGGGCATTTTCCGAAAAAGTACCCATAAGCAGCATGGTTTGGAAATCGTATAAAATTTCAACCTCGCTCTTTGACTCATGTTTACGTTTCATAGCCTATGAAAGCCGACAAATCAACATATCGTCCAACCTTCGTAGTTGGCTTAAGCATGATAGAGGGCACAAAAATTAAGATAGGAACGTAATATTTGGTATAACGTTTGTTCATATCTCTTGTTTTATTAAACTTATACTCTCAAATTTAAACATTTCAATTCTACATGTAATGGTACCAATCCCATCTATATTGGAATAATTGGGACGTTACTGTCCAAAATGTAATTTAAAACGCTGACATTAAGAAAATGTGATATTCGTATAATTACGAGATCCTGTAGGGTCGAGACTCCAACGAGAGCGAAGCGAGTGAAGACTCCTTCACATATCTACTGCTTCGAGATCCGCCAAGACCTAGTCGACTTCAAAAAGTAGTTATATAACACAAAGTTCAGTCTAACTGTAAACCAACTGTTTTCATCACATTTATCCAACTGGATATCTACCAATACAATTTAATATTTCCTAAAACCCATAAAATTCCAACTTTTGGGAATTATTTTAGAGGAATATTATTTGGTTGTACAATCGGGCTAGGTAAGTACTATGATAACGCAAATTAAATTTTTAAATAATAAAGTTGTTTTAAAATATATTATCATATTTTTAAATAAATACATCAACTGTATGTACTTCCTTTCCAAAAACACGACGAATTATAAAATATCAACTAGATGTGTTAATAATTCTTTTTCTAAACAGTAGGCCTAATTGATTTATCCAATCATTTAACGGAGAGAATCAGGTCAAATTCGGGTCAAACAGCAGATTCGAGAGAGGAAGTGGAGGTGGTTTAGGGCATACACTGAGGAAGCCAGACGGAACCATTGAGAAAGAGGCCCTAGATTGGAACCCGCAAGGTGTCAGAAGAAGAGGTCGACCCCGAGAAACCTGGAAGAGGACCATTATTATAGAAGCAAAAGAGTTTAACAAGACTTGGGGAGAAGTGAAGGCACTTGATGGAGACAGGGACAGATGGAGAGATCTTCTGGACGCCCTATGCTCCAATAGGAGATAAAAGGAAATAAGAAGAAGAAGAATCATTTAACACCTGATGAAATTTTAGATTAAAATATTTTATTATATAATTGTACAGCCAAACCTACGGTTGTCTAATCTGAGGTATTCCAACCAAAAAAAAAATTGTCTATCATTCTAGGAACGAATATGACTTCCATAAGAAAAAAAAAAGATTTTCTCAACTGTAACCTCTATGGACGTAACTAAACATATTGGTTTCCTTTTTTTGTAAAACGCCTTAGATATACGTATAAAACAAACAATCTGCTATGAAGCTGTTATATAACACGTCATGTCTCAAAAACTGCTCTATCAATTTCGTTCAAATTTTAGTTACCTGTGAAGAATAATCAGATATAATTTGAAAAAAAAAAACAAACATATGACGCAGATATATAAGCACGAACGAAGCAAGTTTAGACTATACCTTAAACAATATGTTTCTACAAATACTGCGTTTAAAGTTCATTTTCACTTTTTGATTAACTAAACAGACATATTGATGACGATTTGATTGAGATAGTTTGTGTATTACTTACGCACCGTTATATAATTATAAAATATAACCACATATTGATACGTCAACTTCTAATACATTTAACTGGGTGAAAAAAATTAAATTGCGGTCACTAGTGTGATGCATAATATAAATAAAATTGATATTCATTGGGTCATATTATACAGTCTTCAGTTAGTATTCATAACCTGATACATAAATTAAATTTACATTCCTATAAATGAACTACAGAAAAAAAACACAAAAAATCCGAATCTCATGTCCTCCACAGTAATGCCAACTCATTCTGTGTTTGACATCATAATGACTATAGCAGCTAACCACTCTATGGGAATACAATGCAGGTACGTTTTGAATTTTCTACAATACAGTTAAATAATTTATCGTGTCCATATAGGGAAATGTACGTTATCAACAATGCGAAGTCTAATATTTAGCTGATATACATGTTCTAGATGGTTTTAATACATAACATCAATGTATTAACAACAATAATACAGTTGTTTCCAGTTAAAAATTTAATGAATTTCGAGTGACTACATTCGTGTGGTTATTTCATCAAATATGTATAGTTCTGATAAATTTAATCAATCAATCACAAACACAACGTCAATCCGCACAAATAATGTAAGCACTATTAAAAGATAACTTTAAAATAAATTCAAAACAGCTGTTATAAATTGTCGAAAAAATCAATGTATTTGAAATTTTATTATAGTTGTTTCAAATCATTTAACCATAAAAGATTTGTATATTTATTATTTTTTAAATAAGAAATTTATGACAAAATAAAGAAAATTTACCGATTAAACTATTTTTGACAAGCATGAAAAATGGAGGGAAATTATTTTTGGCAAATCTGCAGGTAACACTGTTTAATTTGACCACTGAATTATTGAAATCGGCCTCAATGTAAAGAAAAAAATACACTAATAGCGAATGAAATATAAGATGTTCTACATAAGCCATAGAACGATTTAAGTGTATTTAAAACTCTGCAATAAAACTACTGATAACGTGACAAAACCGCCTAAAATTCAAACATATCTTAATTTCATGGGGTTTTCACTTCAATCACTGCAATTAGTTTAATTAACGTTACATAAAAATTATATAACTTTACGCGTAATAAATAACAATTTGTTTAACCGTGACATTTATTAAATCGTGATTTCGTTTTACTACTTATAAACTTCAGGGAATAGTTATACTTAAATTGAATAATTATCCTATCTCAATGTGACTAAAAAGAAGCAACTTATTCACCATTTAGGCAGTTAAAGTACAGCGCGTCTGTAATGAAGGGGTAAAGCATCGTTCAAATAAACTTCTTACAGCTAAGGGTTGATTGGAAGGTATTCATAAACATATGTTAAATTAGTATTAAATGATGAGGTTATTTGAAGAAAAAAAAAGAAGAAAAAAAAGAAGATAAATGTGATTGTTTGTCTCTATATGACTCGTCATCGGGCACTGTCGTCACGACCATATATTTTTTTCAAATCAATGTTCATAGTTGATATTCACTTTATGATTGACTTCTATCAAACAGGCATTTTTTGTTACGAATAGTTTTGGTGACTTTTGATTTAATTTAAGGGATAACTGAGGGAAAAAGTTTGTGCAGTTTTTTGTACCATTTGCTTTTACTAGATTTTGCATATATTGATATGTAAATTAATATTTAAAATGCTAAGATGTACTATATTCCAGTTTTAAATTATTAACGCTATAACAATGGTTATCAAGAAGATTATACATCACTGAACTGTAGGGCTGTAGGCTGTGTAATGGGGTTAAAGTTTCAAAAATATTTTCTAATATTTGTAAACATTATAAATGTAATAATAATTAATAATTTAGTTCTATTAGATTAGAGTATTCCAGACTACAGAGTTTTTTTCGCCTAAACAACAAGTAGAAAAGCAATGGTGTTTTATGCAATTGACATGAGATTTCCATTTCGGCTTGGTATAAAAACTTCATTGAATTTAATTCTCTAGTTCATTTCCTTCAACACACTGTCGGAAAACTGAACGATTAGAAACTAAAATTCAAATATTTTGTTTCAATTTTCCGTAAACATAATACTAAACGTTTTAAAAAAAGTAAAGCAATTTTTTGTTTTGCATTTTTTGTCTTGTACTTGTTTTGAGTTTATTGTACAAGTAAAGGTTTTAAACTGTAAATTTCACATAAAGATTAGTTTAGTTCCTAATGAATTTAGCTCTGGACTAAAGAACGTTTTAAACCAAGGGCCTTCATGACTAGCTAGTTCGAGACTAGTTTAAACTACTCCTTAAAACCCTAAACTAACTAATTATATTTCCAAAAAAAAGTCTAAAACAAAGGAATTTTGAAATAAACGTGTAATTTTCTCTCTTTAGTTTTGTGGATCTGCTATTAAAATTTGGTAATTATAGCAATAAAATTACGGAAGTCGTTCAGGCAGTTAAACTCACCAAGGACAAACATGCACACTTGGGAACTCCAATGTTTGGGCGTCTGTTTCGAACTGGTTTTACAACAACTCGATATTGCCATGGTCCTTGAGACGTTCAACGTGAATTCCTGGTTTGTATTCTCCAATTTGAATAGAAATTGAGCTATAAAACAACAATAAAAAATTATTAAAGATATAAAAACATCCAAAAGGCAACTATCACTTAGATATTTTGTGTGTTTATTTATAAACCGTTAAACCGATTTTTGTTAAACTGCTTACGTTGGTATCAGGTTTTAGTGTTTGTTTTATTAAAATGTATACAGTAGTTAACAAGTTATAACAGTTTATTTCTTCAATAGGAATGCAAACAAATTGATAAGGACCATCGTGGAACTTACTCAGCATTATCGTACAATATAATTTAGGCAGATTCTTTTAAATTAAAACATCAAAATTGATCTATTCAACCTTATAGGAAATGTTAAATTGTATTATAAAATCAATGGATATTATCAAGCTAGGGTAATTTTATTTTTAGGCGTTGTTTCACAACTTTGCTGAATCTCGCATTTTTATCACTAATTTCTTGAGGTCAGTTGGGTTAGGTTAGGCTAGGTTAGGTTAGGTTAGGTTAGGTTAGGTTAGGTTAGGGTGTATTTATTGTAGATGTGTATTTATTAATAGTCACCACTCGCTTCGCTCGTGTCTGTGCCTTTGTCCGAGGAAGCCACAAAGCTGTTAATATAATAAAGCTTCCGCTTGTTACACTGTCAGTGACTAGGCAGTGACGGTTGACATAACTATTATCGTAAGAATGAAAATTTGCAAATTTTTCTTGAATGTAGTGTATTACACGTTCCAAATTCAAGAGATATAAACACAAGTTATATTTTATTTATCTTTATTCCAATACGGGATTTTTACATGAGCACATTATAATCTTCTGTACCAAATTTTATCTTCCTATATTAATTTTTGTGGGAACTATTGTGCTTATGTACAGACAACGACGACAAACGGGAGGCTAGACGAAAATATATTTTTCTATTTCCTAATCCCATGTAGTTAGAATCAGTTAACAAACGGGGGTGTATTTTTTCAGATTACCAAACTTATCCTACAGTAGGTATGTAAAATCAAAATTTCCAACGTAAATATTTAAAATGTTGAATTATGTACCAATTATATAACAAATATCTTTTTAGTAACAAAGACTGTATATGATTTGAACTCTAATTGTAACTGAAAACTTCTTTGATATTGGCGTAAGTAATTTCCAAGTTACACACCGTTTTCCAGTAGAGAATGGGAAACCAAGATTTTTCGACCTATTTTACTTTATTTTACCAACAAAAAATTTGTTATCAGTAAGTTGGTATATAATTTAAAAGCTAATTGGAACTAAAAAGTCTGAAAAAACTAATTTTTAGATTTAGAGCACAATATTGAATCATTTCCGTATTTCTTACAGAACTAAACACTTTTTACTGAGTTTTACTAAATACATTTAGTTTGTTCCCTCAGAGAATGACTACAGTGATCACGAGTGAATCAATCTCGATTGACCTTTAGTTTGATCTTTACATTTTTAAGGTAGTCTCTAATTAATTAGATATCTCAATTTTTATCTTTCCTATCATGTCCCTCTTGATCAACTCTTGTTCTACTCCGACCCTGACGATATTGTGCAGTATTCTATTGCTAGGAGATCTTTATTTTATGTCATTTTATGTCATTCTTTTATTCTTTACAAGGCCATGATAACCGATAGGTTTTTCAATTTTAAAGAAAAAGAAAATATTGTAAAAAAGATAATAGCTATAGTCACCATTCAAGGTCTAGGACCAATTATGGTGTCAAAAAAAGGAATGCACTTTAAAAATGTGTAATATATTTTTACAGTTAGTGTGAGTTTCCTTTCTTATTCACAGTATGTTTGTTTTGATTATTTAGATTAACTGTTCAATCGAATATATAAACATCACTCTAACTGTAAAAATACAATATATATATATATATATATATATATATATATATATATATATATATATATATGTCACTTTTTCAAATAACATTAAAAATTAAATTAAAAGTAAAATTTTGTGGTGTAATGACTTTTGGTAGAAATTATTATAGGTTCAATATCAAGTGTTACAATACAACTGAGGAATGTTGACTTTTAAAGATCGTACGATGTCAGATGCTAGACAAAGTTTAAGATCCTTTTTTTGTGGTTAATATGTAAAGACATTGTGCGATCGATTTAAATGCGAAATCTCGACAATTCCTCTTCAAAATGGCGTTCTTTGCATCATTTCGATACTAATTAAAGACATTTCCCACTTTTTATTCATTATTTCACAATTCTTTATTTCTGTCCGAAATCAGCGATTTAAAATTAATGTTTTATGGCTATTTGAGGTTATTTCGACAAATATTTCATCACTTTTAAGTAATCTTTACCGATGTTTTTTTTTTTTTGTATTCCGCGCAAATTGTTCTGTTTTAAGAACTGTCTAACTATTAAGAACTGTCAGTTTAACCAGGTCAGGGAAGGGTTTAACCTAACCACACTTAGTTAAAGAAACAACAGGTCAAGGAAGGTCATTATATATACTTGACCTATATTTATTTTACTAGGTCTGGATTTCAGAGACCAAGTAAGTCATCATGAATCTTATATCATAGAAGCGTAGTAATATCAAACTTTAGAGGTAAATGAAGTGCGCATGCGCCCCACGAGTGATTCCAATAAGGCTATTAGATTCTATATGTTACAAATTTGTCAATTTCATAAATTAATAAGTAAATAATGAATTTTTAGGATAAAAAATCACTTGAGTTGGTAATACGTTTCTATTTGATGGGAAAACGCTATTTTGAAGCGAAATTATCGAGATTTCGCACTTAAACCCTTCGATCGGACAACTTCTCACCACGTATATCCTTTTTTTAATTGTAAAAGGAAAGGCGGAAGTAAAGATTCTAAAATAGTGAATAACACTTACAGTGAAAGAATTATTTCACGATCCTCTTTCAAAGTGGGGATGTTTGAATACTGATTCCGGAGAGGTGGCTATGAAACCTTTTTGGTATTCTATTATATTAAATACAGTATAAGTTTTGTGGACATAAAGTTTTTGGTTTTGTGTTATTCAACTTATGCATCACTAAATTAGATAAACAATTGCAGATTTTGTCCGTAATCTTTACGTTGAAAAAATTAGGAAGTTGTTTTATAAGATATCATTTCGAACCCAGAAATCCAAAGAAAATGTAATATTTGTATAAATATATAGAAAATAGAGGTTATATATAAAAAAATAATTGTATGGTAAATTATATAATAGATTTTAAGCTAAAACGGCTGTTCCTGAAAAATTTGCAAATATGGACTATCCCCCTTTTTCCCGTGGACCCTTCATTTTACAGAAGGCAATATAGCTCAAAAGGATGGAACCCCTGATGTAACTCCTAAAATAGTGAAGTCGCTTTTATGTTTAAAGAGATAAGATACGATATCTGTGGAATGGAGGTTTTCGATAAATCGATACAATTATTTCTTATAAAGTGCAAAGCTCTCTAGGATCGAAGTAGTCCCGGGCTGAAGTCTACAGTATGAGAACCAATACAATAAAACTAATTTATTATTTTTTCAATTACAGAATGTTGCAGCACGATGCACAGCGTACTATGAACTCGAGTGGAATCAACGAATCCATTTTGTCACACGACGAACGTGAAGGTACTTCTATTTAAATGTAATTAACTTTAAGTTGTAGTTTAAATTATAAAAGAGTTACGGGAGTTAAAACCGCCTGGAACAGTTATTTATTACAAACCCGTTTGTATCCGAACCCACTAACTTGTTCTTCTTGAGAGATCATATTGAACACGAAACAGTTATCCTCTTGTCAGTAAGCACGATAGAGTCAAACATTATGTAATCATCGGTTGCATTCTCTACACACAGAGGCCCTATAGTCCATCCTCTGAGAGTCTCTCTGTAATTTTCAATTACATGTAATATGACCCACTGGATGAGGTCATTATTATTTACATTTAGACAAAATTTCTTCTAAATCTGTTGAGCAGATTTTGAAAATTTAAACGTTTATACATATTGGATAAATAGTGTGTTTTTAAGAATAGTTGACGATCCTATTAATTTTGTAGAATGACAAAGGATACGTTAGTGTGCGTTCTTAGACGTTACATTTTAGTAAATTTAAATGAAACTCGTTAAAGCTGGTTTTGTGAAAAACCTAATGTTGTGTTCTTCATACGGTGTAAGATTTAAAGAACCTCAAAGTATGACCAAAATTCTGCAACACACCAAAAATTATTAAAATTGTTCAACGCGATTGGGCAGCACGTAACAATCAATTGGTATATGTTCATTGTAATTTTTGTACAGAGCAAACCCTGCATTCTTTTGTGGTTGTTCATTAGCAGGAATGTCAACTACATCCACATCTGCTTCATAAGAGGAACTAGGCCTAAGTAAACCTATGCTTGAACATACTTGTACCGGGTTTACACTTCCATTTGACTGTGCAGACACCACAGAAGATCGGTTTTTCTTATTACACTTAGATAAAGACAACGTGGATTTACTTTATGCACAACAAACAGCATCAATCAACCATATCAACAATCACAGACATAACCTATAACCAAACAAAACAACAATCAGCTGACTGAGACAGGTGGGGGCAAAAACTTTGAAGCCAAGAGAACACTGGTACTATATGCAATATATATATAATGTTTGTGCACATGTTTTATGACTTTTTGAAGAGTGTTTTCTTCATTTTTATTGTTTACTATCATTAAAATATCACAATATAAGTTGTAGCACAATAAAAAGTACTAAAGCACAAAAAAGTGTGAAAAATTGTTTTTTTTTTTTTGCAAAATGTAAGTTTATATGAAAAATGTGTTCATAGGTATAAAAACCCATCAGAAACTCACTCCAATAGATTTTCTAGATCCACAAAGGAATGTATAGAAAAAATTAAAAAAAAATTTTTTTTAAACACCAAATTTTCACTATTTTTCAGTAGTGTGTCCCCTTAAAAAGACTAAGGTCAGACATCAACTGAAGGACTCTTTTAACATATACACATGATTTTAAATACCCCCCTTTTAAGTCGGGGCCTTTAACGGATATATCATCGAAAAATTAAACATTAAATTTGTTTTTGTATAGTATAATTTTTTCTATAATGTGTTTAAAAGATAGAAAAAACAAATTTCTGAAAGTTTACGTTAATAGCTGAATAATGGAGACATAAATCAAACACTAAATTGTGCCATTGAAATCATCATTTACAAGCAGTGTTTAATCACATGTCATATGACCATGTTACAAAAAATAACTGGAATCCAAAATGGCGCCCAAGATTTAAATGATCATAAAACAATGGTTCATTTAGTTAAAAAATAATAATAATAATAATAAAATAATATGTGGCAGTTTTTAGTGTATCAGTTTATACTAAATACTTTTTCTTATATTGAAATCCATATGTTTTCTGTTATGTTATTTAGTTTCCTGTATATGGTTAAACTATCTATTAACTTGAATATATTGTTACAGTATCAACAATTGGATCATGGTTTCTAATGAACAGCCCAGTGCCTTTCTTAACTTTAATTCTGGCGTATTTATACACGGTTTTAAAGTTTGGCCCGGAGAACATGAAATCAAGGACACCCTATAACATCAAATACATCGTTATGGCTTACAATCTACTTCAAGTTATTATCAACATTAATATTTTTGTGAAGGTAAGTCTGAAGGTCGTATAAACAAGTTAAATTTTATGAGACATTTCAGAAAGCTGTATATGCAAACGGTTCCCCTTATAGTCAGGGCAAAAAAACGGGATTTATTCTGATCCAGAGTGAAACTACACGAAATGACTTGTGTCATAGCTCATTTTATTCGTTAGAGTGTCTAGATCAAAGATGTAAACAGTTATTTTCCGGAAACTTAATAATTTGTTTATTTATTAAATATAAACAATAAGAATGATGTCCGATTAAACGTAATATGAAATAAGAGACGGGGTTCATAAATTGATATAATTTTTTGATTTCAATGTTATTTTTTTATGTATTTGGGGTCGCTCTTTCCGATTATGATGTCAAAATAGTGCGCATCCTAGAGGGCACCATAGGAAAAAATAATATAAGATGCAGGCAGTGACAATTTAAATTTAAATGAAGTAAGGAATTATTTTGGTCAATTCATGTCATTCTTCGATTTCAATGCCATTTTTAAGTTCTCTGGTTCGCTCGTTCCGATACTGATACCAATATTGTGGGAATCGTAGAGGGCGCCACCGGTAAAACTATTACAAGGTGAAAATGGTGACATATTAACATTATATGAAATGATGCTATTTTTTCATAAATTGGTGTAATTTTTTTATGGTCTTTGGGTCGATGCTTGTTACGATGCTGATGTCAACACTGAGCCGATCTGAGAGGGCACTACAAACAAACAAAAATACAATGTGAAAATGATGAGAAATTAAGATAGCAAAAAATTATTCACATTATTCACATAAATTAATGTTATTTTTTGATTTCAAAGTTTTTTTATGTTATTTTGCGTCTCTCGTTCTAATACTCATGCCAAAATTGTATGAATCCTAGAGGGCGCTACGGAGAAGACTAGTATAAGCTCAAAATAAAGGAGAATTTTGAATATGATATCCTCGAAATTTTTGATGCCGCTGATTCCGATTCCAAGGTGAAAAATCCAATTCCTTATTCAATTGATTATATATACAATATAGGCTACACAATTTAATACAAACTACAATTTTATCATTTTTCACTCATTTCAAGCTAAATATTACCGTGTGAATTTCTTATCTTATAGTAATTGTCGGATTATATTTCAATCTAGGAAAAATAATGAATCAACCTTTAGGTTATTTTTTTTTAAAACAGCAAATTTGAAAGGCAGATAAAAATCATGATAAAATCTAATTATTTCACTAGTGGAAATGGATTCTGGGGAAATATGATTAGATGGAAATAAAAATGGAGAATATTAACTCAAAGAATAGCATAAAGTTTATTTGACACATTTACGTGAAAATTTAGTTTATGTACATGAAAATATTACGAAACATGAGATCAGTCAGATCTCTCATTTCATTTTCAATAGTGTTGTATCTAAGTTATATTCATTTTCAACGATGTATCTAAGTACGAATCTCAGGCTTATATTATTGCTATTTAGCTGTTTTTTGGAAGACGAGACAAACAGTTATTTTAAAACAATTAAACTTCTAGGATCTACAACAGAATATGGTAACTGTTTGGACGCTTTGAATTTAATTAATGTCATATTATTCACTGATCTGGTGAATATCCAACGAAAATTCTCCAATACCACAATAAAACGCTAATGTACATTTCAATAGTTCTGCTATCATCTTCAGAGGTACAATACACACTCAAGTTACAATAATATTACAGTCTTACAAATTACAAATATACAGTTTTTGTGTTGTTAGTGTTTCATTGTGATTTTGGGGAATTTCCTTTGATTATTATAATTAAGGTCCCAATTTTTTTTAGTATTCTTCCATCTTTCCCATAGAAACTTCCTTTTCTCCGAAGTGAGAGTTGTTCTTTCCCTTTTTTTTTAAATTCGTGACATTTTATATGAATTCTATCACCGTTTTTGCACAACTGATATTATATGGAGAAACAAAACATAAATGATATTTATATCTATTGTGGTATGGGTTTACAGGAAATGTGTTATGTTTTTTGTTGGTGATAATGAACATGTCCAATTGGGTGATTTTAATGTTATGCTTATAACTTTGGAATTTTTAAATTCCACAACTGGGTGACTGAATACAAAATTCATCTTCAATTTGTATGAATTAATTTAGCTAAACACTCTGAGTAGTACAGCCCCAAAGCTTTTCTACCTCGGAGCTTCTACAGCAAAACAGATTTTGACCGAAGGCTTTAGGAGTTTGTTTTGGTCTCTGCTTTAACGTTGAAAAGAATTGGTTGTACGGTGTTGATTTTTATTTGTTTATTTGACAATCAAAAGGGGAATTATTTAACAATTAAATAACTTGAAAACGACGATTGATACGAAAAAAATAAGATTAGATGTTTTGTAGAGATAGACGTAAGCTTTTTTTGTTTTTTTAAATTATAAATCTACCAAACCCTAACCTAACTTTTAAGCTATATTCATACTACAGTAGTTTCCTTTCTTAAAAACTGTTTGGATTTTGAATATTGTATAATTTGGCTGGCTAAGAAACATGATAGCTTTCATTTTGATAATAGTTTTGTAAAAAATAAATACGTTATGCGCCATTTGTTTTATTTGGAACTATTTCCACGATAACTGTTGTAAATAATTAACTTTATCTGTTACAGATTGTGTTCACTCCTGGCGCAATAGAATATTTCACACACCATTCTTGTCATCCATTGAGCATAGTGGATAATCCGATAAGATTGGACGTAAGTACGTACAGACAGTGCAAGTTAAGAGTGTGTATAGATTGCGCATGCGCGAACATTCACATCTCCAACCGGTAGGTGTTTATCGTAACAACCACCCTCCATGAAAACTGGTGCGTCTTATACCGGTTGATATTTAGTTCGTTTGGTGTTATGAAATTCTTACCGAGTCACAAAGTATAGGGTAAATTTGGTAATCCCAAACGAAAAACTTATTTTCCACTTGTCGTTGACATTTTTGTCGACTGTACGTAATCTATTACATAAATTAGGCTAAGAATATGAAATTTAGAAGAAATCTAATGAAATTTAAGAAAATTAAATTGAAAATATCAAAACGACGGCCATTTTAAACAGTTTTCCTTCATACGTCGTATATTATTCAAATTATAAAACAGTAAATTAGTTAAATACAAGCAGATTTCAATTCTAGATGTAACGGTACCATCTCTGACTTTCCATTGATATTGTTATACCGGGTGTTCAAAAAGTCTGGAAACCCCTTAATAGTAATTTTATTAATAAACGCATAACAAAAAAAAACTCTAGGATTACGTCCTCACTGTAGTTACTGATTTTTTGGTCATTTTAGCTGTCTTTTTTCACTTTGGGGGGACGTCTCACAGCTTAAACACTAACATAACCAACACGGTTGAGTATTCACTTCTGCCTCTTAATCTCCGCAACGTAAAGTTAACAAACTTTAAGAGGCTGCCATTTCCAAACGAATGGTATTTTTTCATTCGGGATTGCGGCAATGTGTTCTTCTAACAAAGAACTTTAATATGAGGTGTATAGGACGTATGCTTATATTTATGATTTTCTAGACTTCCTCCACAGGACGTCCCCCAAAGCGAAAAAAAGATAGCTAAAATGACCAAAAAGTCAGTAACTACAGTGAGGACGTAATCCTAGAGTTTCATTGTTCTGCGTTTAGTAATAAAATAAATATTAAGGGGTTTACAGACTTTTTGAACACCCGGTAGTTAAGAAATCTACCAAGGACGATTCTCCTACAGGATTTGATCAGCTGGAGACTTCTATAAACTTGTACAGCTTCGAGATCCTGTATAAGCGAAATACTTATACGGAAACACTGACTTTTTAATATATACACATCTAAGAAGCCCGTTAAGACCTACTTGACGACAAGAGAGTATAAATATACACAATTAAGAAGTTCAGAAAACCTGTGTTTACCCTACTATATTACTCCGTGAACTACCAGTATAATTTAAAATTACTTACTAGGCCTAAGAAGCCAAGTTTTCGGTATTACATTTAGAGAATCTCTTGTATTGCACAGTATAATGGGCGGAGTAAGTACCATGATGATCACAACTTGTTTTTGTTTAAGAATCGATTTTATATTGCATGAGTACTTTATTAAATACCACACGGGTCAATTATTTTAATTTAGATAAAGTATAACTTAATTAACCTAACCTAAACTAATCGAACATTTAGGTTGTAATGATTTTGATGAAATTTTATTCGTCTTGGAACCGAATGTGTTAAACCCCAACTCTGTAAAAACATCTATTCATGAGTTATCAGATTTTTTTTTTTTTTAAATGTGGCTGATGTGAAAAAAAAACATAATTTCTCACATTCGGCAATAACGATTTAGATGAAATTTTAGTGAAATTGAACATTAATAACGCCAACACGTGTTCAAAATCGAATGTCAATCAATATTACAGGTGATGAATAAGTGGGGGGGGGGAATAAAAAAATGAACACAGGCTTTCTTTAAAAGCCTGATATAAATGAATACGATTTACACTAAGGATAATTTTATACCATGGAAGAAAGGTTAAAACGTTTTTAACAAGTCCAAAGAACCTTTACATTTTATGACGGACACTACTTAACTGACATTTTTTATGACGATTTTTTTTTGTTCTTCTTTTGGTTTTAATGATGGACGAGTAAAAAGATTTCTGTAACATTTTTGTAGAGTGTATTTTTTTAACAAGTGGGGGAAAAGTTGTATGAATAATAACGTGTAAGTTATTAATATGTTTCATTAAATCTTGTGGAACTATTGCTCCTGTCAAACTAATATTAAAATTATGTGTTTACAGATTTTAGAAGGGATGCATCTTTATTTTGTTTCTAAAGTCTTGGATTTATCAGATACTGTAAGTTAATAACAAATCTAAAAACATAACCTGTACTAAATTAGTAATCTATAAGTTTATAGAGTGATTGAAATTGGTAGCTAGTTCTAGAGCTAAAAATAAGAAAGAGTTTTATAAACATAAACCCGAAAACGAATTGTTTTACGTCCTTCTGCTATTTTACTTTTATTAAAAAGATTTTTTATCTTTGGAAGTCATAGGATATTAAGGGTGATAAACATTGTTTATGTGAACCAGAAAATAAAGATTTTATTTTGTACATTTTTTAATGTCGAATATCTCAAAAACCATTAACATTAATATATTTACAAGAAACAAAAGATGTTCACCTTTTAACGGGAAAAAAAACTTTTTTATAATTCTTCTGTATGTCAAAGAATAACTAAGTTATAAAAAAAAAACTAAAAAGATCATTGTAATGGATTAAAACAACCAATCATAACTTAAACCAATATATTATGAAATTATGATAATTTTTAATAATTATATTATAATCCATATCCTAGATATGAATAAAAATATAAAAAATATATTTTCCCCTAACAATTCTAATTTAATACTAATTTAATCATTTTATAATTTATTTCCCATATTATGCTGGGAATAAAAGATGATCAACAATTAATTTTAATATTTCCAAAAGAGATAAAACAGTATTCTTTTTTAACAAAAGAAAATATATTATAGGTCAAAAGATAAGAGAGTTATAGAGAAAAGACATAAAAAAACAATTACTTTTTTCATATTTCCATTATCAAAATTTGGTTGTAGCTGGTATAAGAAAATAAAAACTGCAAAGTTACGATTTCATCAAGATTATTTCTAATGATTTTGAAAAATAAATTCTCAGTGTAGCCTTTAAATACTGAAACAAAACGTATTGGTCTCTTTCTCTACAAATATTTTGTGACGTGTGAAACGCTAAACAAAACAAAATGGCAGTGAGGCTGTTATAAGTAAGTAATTTTCTAAAAGGGGTTTTGTCTGATTTTTATTATTTTTTAAAATTATTATCTATACAGGATTTGCCAGCCAAGTACGGTTACTGTTAAAATTGTACATTTGGGCCTATTTTGGCAAATATATTTTTCTCATTTATTTTAAATCACTTGTAATTTTGTTTTGTTGTAGACTTTATATCAAGTGTTTTCGTTTTAAATTAGTCTATTGTATTGAAAGTTTGTTTAGTTTTAAAATAAAATGTTATTTTTCTTATTTTCTATTAAGTATATAACTTTTTGTGTTTTGTTAATATTGAATTTTATTATAAATTATTTTTGTTTTTGGTTTGACTTTGATTCCGTAAAGTAGAAGAGAGGACCTTGTTCTAAAATTGCCTCTAAAAAAAGTCAATATAAATACATTAGTTTCAAATTATCGGTAACTGCTATTAGAAAAAACTCAAAAATTGAAACTTCAAAGAAACAATATACTACTCGGTATCAGAGCATGTTTTACACTAATTTTGATTAACAAGTTTACAAAAACAATTATTAAATAAATATAAAATACACAAATATTATATATTCTTAATACTATTTTTAAATCCCACAAAAATTGTTATAACCTAAATATGAAAATATATTTTTGAAATAGTTTATTTTGTTTTATTTCATCCTAACAAATTTCCATAATCCCCCTACTGTATGAATGTGTGAAAAAATTCATTATGTGTGGATTAAGAGGGATGTTGCATTTCTTTTTAATGTAATTTTTTTTTTTTAATTAGTCTAAAGGATACATATTTTCCATTCCCGTTTCATTAATTTTGTATTGTTGTTATTTAATTGTACTGTACTATAATTTTGTGTACATATACAGAGTGTTCCAAAAATACATGTCTACATCGGAATGTCGTTTATGCCATCAAAATAAATAATAAAGTACCTGTAAACATACGTCCCAAAACGATCATTTATCCGTCTCTTGCTAATTTTATATTTTTTCGAATGTAACAAATTCGTAAATTATGAAGATTTTTAATTGATATTCGTATTCACAAGTTGTATGCTCCGTTTGAATTAGTATGCCAGGATTCAGAACATTTGATCAATTTTAAAATGAAGGCCGTTTGAAATTTTTAATATTGAATATCTCTAAAGCCACTTATGTTTACACAAAAATGTAAACGGGCGACATTTTGAAAAAAAAAATTATGTATACCAAATTTTCACTAGAAATCCTAATAAATTCTAAAGTTATCATCATTTTTCGGAAAATCATTAAAGAGCCGACAGACGGATAACAAAGCGTTTTCGAACGTATGTTTTAAAAACAGTTTTTATTTCGATACAACGAATAAATTCCCAAAGTAGGGACCCAGACTTTTGAAACACCCTGAATTTCACAGGTTTTTTTTTTTTTTTTAATATGTGGTTATATTGTTTTTTATATAATCTATTTCTTTATTATTTGTAATGGATCCCCGTCTCCCATCATTTAATGTAATGGATGTATTTTTATGTAATTTTGACAAATGTATTTTTTTTTTAAATCATCCTGTATATAGGTACCTAATAATATTGCAACTATTTCCTTTTCAGTTATTCTTTGTTCTGAGAAAGAAACAATCTCACGTATCATTCTTACACGTCTATCACCACACAGTCATGGTTGTTACAGTCTGGGCGTATCTAAAATACATCAGAGGTAAGTCGCAAAAAAATACACATCTCCTTATTTAAATACACTAAAACTGTATAAATACAACATCCAATGAGCCTTGTGATCAATAACAATATGAAAAAAGTGATCCCCAAACCACAAATAAAGCATAACCCAATTACCATTAGAAAGTTTAATAACCCTATGGATTAGGCGGCACGTCGATCCTCCTACTTTCTCAGTAGGCAGGGAAACCGCTCTGACCATTGTGAAGTTGGGGGAGCGAAACTTACGCTTGACCCTTTATAAGTGGTCTTACTGTTACACTTAGTTTAGTATTGTTTCCTATCCCTCTGATATGTGTTAGTGTTTTATTTGTGATTATGGGATTACTTCTTTCAAATTGCATATAATAAGTTTATAATTTTTACGTCTTGTAAATATATAGACGGACTGTTCTACTAAACAAAATAGCGATATACTATCAGAATATATTTTCCCTTTATGAAGTAAAAGTATGACTTTCCATTAGAAAGGATGCAGGGAAAAAAAGAGAATGAAAGTGAATGTGCGTATGTAAGAGATAAAACGGATTTAAGTTTGTTTTTGTGTTTGATCCGCGTTTGCGGACAATCATTACTCGATTTTGGAAGTTTTTTTATAGCTAGTCCAAAATATGTATAGACTTTGTTATTACATTTCTACAGGGTCTTGCCATTCATAAGCATCATTTCCGAGTTTTAAAGAATGGACGCTGATACTAAGGCTAGAAATAAAGCCTGCTCTCGAAATTGTTAAATGTAATAAGAGAGATAACAGGGAACAACCATAAAACAAGAAAGACATCAAATGTAAATATTGAGTTTGATAGAGTTAGAAAAACCATATAATAAATTATTTCTATTCTAGTTAGAATTAAAATTTACTGTTATTTTGTTTAAAATTTAATGTAACTTTAATATAGGTTGGCCCTAAAGAAATTACCAAACATTATTATAATTTTTTTTTTTAATGTTTGAAATATTTGAATTATGTTTGCGGTAATCTCTTTAGGTGATAGCAACAACCTAAAAAAGCAAACGTTTACGTTTCTCAATTCTGAGAAGGGTTACTCTAAAAAAATTTGAATGGCAAGTTTAGGCTTGTGATACCTCATTTTAAAAGTCTCAGTAAGACAAAAAAAAATACACGAATTAAATTCTGACTGCCAAAGGAGTTATTTTATTTACAAAGCAAGATTGGTACGGTACAACCCCTTGTATGATATTATTGTGTTAAAATTGTTCTCCCTGTACCTCAACTCACAACCTTTTTTTCAAATTGTTCTCTGCACCTCCATGCTGAGTCTTATATCAAATTGTTCTCCCTGTACCTCTATTCACAAATTTTTTTTTTCATATTGTTTTCTCTGTACCTCCAAGCTGAGTCTTTGTTCAAATTGTTCTCCCTGTACCTCTATTCACAACCTTTTTTCAAATTGTTCTCTCTATACGTCCAAGCTGAGCCTTTGTTCATTTTATTAAAATCCGTTAATTTAAGAGATTCAACACAAAGCAAGAAGGTTTTGTATTTGAATTAGGGAACCAAAATTAAAATAATTCGATATCTTGCCAAATCGATCGTTTCGTACCAAACTAGCTTCGTAAATAAAATAATTCTTTTGACCGACATTTTCCTTTAGGTAGTCAGTGATTTCCTTATCATTTTTTTTCTTGTCTCAAAAAGACGATTAAAATGAGATAACACACGGGTATACGACCCTTTTGATATTTTTGAACAACCCCCCCCCCCCACTATTAAAAATGTCTACGTTCTTAGGTTAACCCCCTCAACTAAAAAGATTGCAGCAGACAGGATACAATAGAGAAACATAATATTTTTCATTTTCTATGGTTCTGTTTCAGGAGAAGAAGGAGTTGTCATTGGATTTCTGAATTCATTCGTTCATATTGTCATGTACAGTTACTATTTTCTGGCTTCTTTAGGTCCTCATGTGCAGAAGTATCTTTGGTGGAAAAAATATATAACAAGGCTACAATTGGTAAGAGTATTTTATGAGTTTAACCGCTGAAGGTTAGACTAGTATATTAAATCTACTCCTTGCTTATGTTAAAATAATAAACGAATTTACTTATTTATCAATTTATGTTGGTTAAATATCTTGCTTCCGTCACAACAATCCATGGAATTCACTTTGGATTACGGGTTTCGACGGTAAACCGTCATTATCAGTTCGAAGATATCAAACTCTTGTCGACCCTTCATGATTCTAATTAAACTTGAATACATTCAAAACAATTTCATAATAACATTCAAATAATACACGTTCAGGAATACAGACACTTTGTACATTTAAAAGGATTACAAGAACAAGCACAATGGAAATATTAAATTATAAGTATTTGAGATGCGTCTACCACTGTAGGCTCCGTGTTCCTGAATGTTTTTAATGAATTGTTTTGAATGTATAAAAGTTTAATGAGAAGACTACATCCATTAAGTTTGATATTTTGGATCTGATGATGATGATTTCCTATCGAAACCGGTAATTCAAAGTGGTTTTATATAGGATTATTGTGACGGGAACCAGGTTATTAACCTACATATATCCATTGAAACTTACAATCCTGATGGCTACACCTGCGTATTATGTTGATTTATTAAGGATTTTATTTTAAATAGGTTTATTGCTTTTATGTACGTAGTATATACAAAGTTATGTGATGAGTCAAACAATCAATTTTATATCTGTTTTGAGTGACCTGAGTTCAAAAAAGTGATTTTTGAAGTTATGTTTGTGATAAGTTCATTTCTAACCAAACGAAATTCCAATTTTTATAAAATTTAATATATGGGGATAATTTGATCACGTCTTAACATTTTGATCCTTGACAAAAATAGTGATTTTGTGCTTTTACTTATGACAGATACCAAAAAATGTTACTTCCTTTCATTTGGTGAAGTTTCCACAAATGTTGATTAATTTGTAGTTTAGTTTTAGAAATTTATTATAAATTAATTTTAACTAAAGAAGTATTTTCCGATGAATATTATATTCGGAAAACTCTGTATAACAAGCACTTATTTCTTCTTTTATTTTCAGGTACAGTTCGGTCTCATCATAGTTTGGATGTGCATGATGTTATACCACAGATGTGATCTGTCCCAGTTTGTTTTCTACTTTGCTGTTGGCAATTGTTGTTTATTTATTTATTTATTTACAGACTTTTATATAAAAGCGTATTCTAAAAAGACTGAAGAAAATGTGACAGTTAATGGTAAAAAGTCTAGTTAGTAAAAAAATAATGTACCGATTAAAAACGGTTTCGATTAGTATCTGTAAATGAAAAAACGTAGTATAGTCGTAGTATAGTATACTAAAGATTATCTTTTATTTTGTACAAGTTGATTTGTGATTGTTAAAATTTACTTGAATTTGTGATGGAAGCAGTTATCTTTCGAGTAAATTTTTATATAATTTTGGACAGAGAAACGGTAAGATCTACCAAAATTCAATATACTCGCTTACGGGCTGTTCAAAAATCTCTTTAAGCGCTTCAAGGCTGCTCAAAGGTCATTCTACTCACTTAAGGCTTTCAAAAGATCCTTTTTTCATTTAGAGGCATCTTGAAACCCGTTTTACTCTCTTGAAGTTTACTCAAAACCCATAAACTTCCTTTAGTACTACCCTAAAACAGTTCTTCTCGCTCATGGGCTGCTAAAATACACTATTTGTTTAGGGTTTCGCAAAGACCGTTTGACTAATTCAAGAGCATCTCAAGATTCTTCTACTCAATCAAGGGTTGTCCAATAACCCGTTTAGGATATTTCTTATAGCGAAGACCATTCAACTCGCTTAGGGGCAACCAAAATCCTTCTACGTGTTTAACATCTGCCCAAATATCCTTCTTCGTACTTAGGGGCTACCATAAGACAAATATCCTTGTTTAGTGTTGGTCGCTACAAAGGCCTTTCTATTCGCTTTAGAGCTGAGCAAAAGATCCTTCTACTCATTTAAAGGCTGCCCAATGATGATTCTAATAGCTTAGAAGATGTCCCAAGATCTTTCTACTCGCATCAGTATGATTGCTATTGTTGAAAGTGAGAATAAGGAAGGGGTTACGTAAATAGATACGTTGTGTAGAAAGGGGTAAGCGTATTTATATATAAAGTCGAATCATAAAATCCAAATAATTATTTTGCAATAATTTGCATAAAGAATTAAAACATTGGGAAATTTAATTTGAGTTCAGACTATGCTTTAGAGTAAAACGTTTTTATCCTCATTCTAAGGGTGAATCTTGTGAGGGTTAACTAATATTAGCCTATCTTAAGTGGTAAGGGGGTCGTGTGTTACATTGAGGGTTTAAAGACTCATCATTTCCAAACTAATATTCCAAATGTTTGAAATTTTAATTATAAATATTTAATACAAATAAATGGGAGGCCTTAAACATTATGATCATACTGAATGTAATTTTCGACTTAATTGAAACAAATGTTTATAGCCTCATTTTTCCCGTATTTTTATACAGTCGGCAGGGGTTGTCATGAGATTACAAAGTGAACAACAAAATAGTCTTTCAGTCTTTCAGTCTTTCAGTAGTATTTCAAATTTCTACTTAGAATATGTTCTAAATATTAACTCAAACAATACCTTGATATATAGTAAAACACTGACACGTAAATACATCACATATTTGATATTGTGAATATTTCAGCAGAGACATTACTTTTTTAAGTACAACTTTAACTGTATTATTATTTTATTAAGTTTAACATTTAGTATAATGAAAATTATATAATAAGTTTTATGAATTTATTGTTATTACTATTGTATTCTGTATGTTGTATTGTAAATAATGTTATTTGATACGTAAGATATAAATATTAATTTGTAGGGTATAAAAATATTCCATTTATTGTATTTATTCCTCATTTCGAATTGCTTAGGTTTCTGCAGAGTTTCAGTTGAACAAGGTTGTAATTTCACTGGTTCAGCAAACTGGATATATTGGTGATGCGCTTTTCCGGGTTCACAAACTTATCACGTGAATTTAAACCCACCCAGACGTAAGTATGTGCACTAAGCCAGCTTTTTAGAGAACAAAAGGCACACCTTAGTGAAAGAGAGGGGAGGATATGTAGGTTATATAAGACGACTCTTTTGAGGGACGTAGCAGTACCAAAATAGCTTTTGAAAATAGAGTTAATTCAAAAGAAGCCGGCAGAAAATTTAAGTATATTGGTAATGTACAGATTACAACATAACCTAACAATGTAAGCTACAAGCGCACTTTACGTCAGCCGAGTTTGAGAGTTTGGATCTACCCCACCCCCACGTTTCGGGGTAAAATATTGAACAAAAACTTTTATTGGAGTAATTTTAAATTTCATCTTATCTTCCATGGTAAATACACAAGTCAGTAAAACAGATTATCATTGTGTTACCCAATATACGAGTTATGATTTATTCAGTTATCGCCTCAAATCGACCCATGTTTTTTCATTGATCTTCATATTCCATGGCTTAGGGAATTGAAAAGTTGATTTTCAACATTCCGTTCTTTCTTTGTCGTTGAATATACGTAAAGTGGCCACATAAATCAGGCTGGTAACATGAAATTTTGTATATTGTACTCTCAAAAAGAACTCTATTGAAATTCAGATAAAATCTAATTAAAAAGTCAAAATGGTGACGATTTCAAATATTAGTTTTTTTCTTCTCTGGTGTGTTATTCAAATTAACACTAAATTAAATACAAATTGGTTGACTTCAATTCTGCATGTAAAGGTATAAATCCCGCTTCTATACGATGATAAATAGCGAAGTTCATGTCAAAATTGTAATTTAGAATTCTGACCTCGGAAGAAAAAGTTATCTGTACAGTTTCAACAGAGCCATCACTAACGAGAGAAGTAAATGGAAACTTTTAAAATTTTTCGACGCCTACAAAACCCATTATAACGTAACCGATATCAAGAAAGTAGTGATATACACAATTACAAGCATAAAAAAATAAAAATTTAACAACTGTTTAAATAAAATTGACAAAAAATTTTAAATAAACTTACCCTATTGGATTACCCGTTGATCTACCAATATTTCCTACTTTTTGGCATTACATTTTTGTAATATGGACGGCTTTATGCATAAAGGAACCAAGCGACAGATAACCTAAACTGAGAAAATCGACCCCAAAGTTTATGGTGTGTCCTAAATTCTGACTAGAGGTAAATAGTTTGGAATGGAAATTATTTTATTGGTAAATACATTCTGTTCTTCTCTATAAGATGGCAGCACTAACTCCATTTAGCCCAAATTGGTGGTTGGTTACTTTATGCATAAAGCCGTCCATATAATCTACGACAGGGCTCGTTAAGTACTATGATGGCGCCATGAACATGTTTTCGCAATGTTTGTACACAATTTATTTAGATTAGACATGAAAGAACAACATTTACATTACAGAAAACAACGTCAATAATACAGGAAGATCACAGAGTAATTCATTAAACTGTTCTATTTCGGACAATTTGTTTCACACACACGAACGCCCTTAAGGTTCATTTCTCCTTCAAAATCAAAATCTTCTCGAGTTCCCAACGTAAAAATAAGAATTTATCTAAACCAATTCTTTTTGCTTATCTTACTGCAAAGATAAGAAACACTGAAGTAACATCAAGGGGTGTGCAAGAACTAACGATCCGTAAAACTTTCTAAAGTCACGAGTGTAGAGTTTAGTTTGTTCTTGATCACACAAAGTCGATTACATCTTTTCACTCGGCGAGCTTTTACCCTGATTGAAAAAGTGATTTCATGAAAAGTTTGTCTTTTAAAAATCTACATGTTTCAAAGTAATAGCTGAGACGTTCAATTCCAGCTTTCAGTTTACTTCTTTAAATCTATTAAACGAAATTGTAAAACAAAACAAAGCAGTTAAGTTATTTTTATGTATAGAACGTTAAAAAGGTCTGGTACTCTATTAAATATTACATATTTATACGGCTAAATACGATTTGTTTAAAAAAAAATTATTATACTTATTTTTCTCTCTTCCTTGCATATAATTCGTACAATTATTGAAGGAAATTTATGGAAAAATAACAAATAGTAATAACATTAGTTCGAATATGCTCTTCTGTGAAAGTTAGTGTACTCTTTTTCTACCTTTTATTTTAATAATATTTAATATAAGAAATATGGAATTAAAATGTTTCGTCGTTACTTTAAAAACAGCTGTAAATGTTATTTTGGTGTTTTAAAGTTACATGCTTTGCAACTAGTAACCAAACAGAAACTTGATTGAAATGCCCCTTCTAAAGTTTACCTATGCAATGACATCGTTTGTTCTGGATTATCAAACAACACCTGTTTTATAGACATTGTCTGTACCGCTTTATTTTCTTTGAGAAATGTGTAATGGGATATTAGAATTATTCACTATATGAACCTTTATGTTACTGATTGACTGATTGGCTAGCAGATTGACTAACCGATTGTCAGATTGTATGACTAAGAAACTGTTAGCCTTATTGGCGGATTGGTTACAGACTGACTGACTAGTAGGTAGAATGAATTATTGTTTGACTAAGTAACTGGCAGACTACTGACTGATTGGCTAGCAGGCTGACTAACTGAATAGGAGGTTGGATGACCTACTGGTTGACTTAGTAACTAGCAAACTACTGATTGATTGGCTATTACTCTGACTAACTGACTGAGAGTTTGAATGAATTACTGGTTGACTAAGTGACTGGCAAATCACTGACGCATTGGTTAACAGACTGACTAATTGTCTGAGAGGGTGGATAACTTACAGATTGACTAAGTAACCAGCAGACTACGGACGGATTGGATAGCATACTGACTAACTGACTAACAGACCCACTCGACCGATCTCTGCCTATTTCTGTAAAGCACGAATTTTATTATTTTTTTTTTTACCTAATTTTTCGATTCCTATCAACGTTGTATCTATACACCAACCCCAGTCTAATTTTCAGTGTTCTTCGTGTCAAAGTTATTCGTCTAAAGTTATTCAAGAAGTGGATATCCATGGATGTGAAAATGTTAATTACGTTGATCCAAGAACGAAAAACTCTGCGAGATATCTCTTCAAAGTCTTACCACAAGAAGGATGTTAGTAGAAAACAGTGGAAGGAAATTTCTGAAAAATAACTGAATAGCTGAGCAACTGTTTGATTTATTAGTTGACTTACTGGTTGTCTGTTAGATTCGAAAAGTTATTGGAAATTCAATTAGATACAACGGTTTTGCGTTAAAACTCCCCCGCTTCTCACAGTTAGGTATCCATGTCTTTATAAGTTGTGAACAGAACACCAGTGCGCATGTTCAAGTTATGTTTTATCACTCCCTAACGATAGGCGTAACTTGATATTCTGGAACAGAGGATATTATCGGCGACTTTTAAATAACAGGTGACAGTAAATATGTGTCACAAAGTTACGTAACAAAAGGTCAGTGTGGGCGAAGCTTTAGATACAAAAAAATAGTGTTTTAATCCTTCGTTTAAAGTATTTCAGATTTTTGTTTGTTGCTTTAAGGGGCTCTCTGTTATCAACGTCTTATGAAAAAAGGAGAGATGTCCTAGGTTCGAAATATAACAAAACAGTCAAAAGAGACCCTGATAGGAAGGATAAAAGAGAGGAAGCTAATATATCTCTACATGGAAAAAGCTCTAGATCAATCTAGGGGTCATCGAGAAATCCATGGATGTCCTAACAATAATGACCCCCTGAGTGTATTGTTACATTACTCCCGGCTATAGACAGCATTTGTCTATACTTGTATAGTAGGAATTTACCCTAACTTTCTCTGCCCCTATTATTAAAATTACATCAAAACTCGTGACTTTTTAAAATAACATAAAATAAAATAGTACCAGAGTACCAGTTGTACGCAAATATACAAAGGATCCTACAAAAGATATCACACTAAGATTACTCTGGAGTATTTATTCCAAACCAACTTACCTCTTGAAAAATTATGGAACTTAATCTCGCTTATTGTGATTATCAACAGTTAAATACGTTTTAAAGACGCTACGTGTACGCAAACATAATTTAACCACGTTTTTTCCCCCCATTTTTGATATTAACAGTTTAAAGAAATTTAGTGGTTAAATAAAATTACAGAAAAGAATGTTCTTTATGACTTACCTCAACTTTATCTACCACTTGTTAGAAACCTTAAAACGAGTAATATTAGATGTAAAGACGCAGAATCTCTGTGAGGAGTAACAACTCGTACAATGTAGAGTATATTCCACCAATGAGTGAACATTGTTCTACAAATGTTGGAAGCGAATAAGTTGAATGAAATAAAAGTTTATAATTGACAATAATGAAACGTGTATTTAAATTTACCTAATTTATTTCAAATTTTATAAGTAGGTTTGTTTTTGTATAAACTGATAAAAATCTTTCAAATATTGAGATGGTGTAAGCGCTGTGATGTTGTTATCAAGGACGTTGTTTGAGGCCAGTACATGGCAATTTCATTACATAGGCAGGCCTTACACTATACCCGAATTTGGTAAAACATTCGTTTAAATCATTGCTAACGGTCGGTCGTTACCTGCCAATTACGAGCAATCAATTGCTTTCGTGTTACACACATCTCGGGTATGTACTAATGTTTCTTTTGGCAATATAGTCAAGGAGATTGTTGTTAAATTTCCCAGTAATTGTTGCTATTTTATATAAACGGTGCAAAAAAAATCTAAACTTTCCCAGTTACTAAACTCTAAACCAAATAAAAACGAACAAAATTAATCGTCACCAAAAATTACATTTCGAAAGTTTTCAATAAAATAAATAATAATAAAAATAAAAATAGGCACAGTTAAAAATATAAATAAATAAATAAAATTAAATAAGTGCCTAACTTGCTTTATTTATTTCATAAACACGTCCGCAGCGTGTTTTGAGAGTGATCAACATTCAATTTTTTTGACACTTTTCACTTATCATTTCCCACACTAGTTTTTAAGTCTTTAAATATTTAGATTTTACTAAAATTTTGAATATGTAAATATGTTATAACAGCTTTAATTTTGTTTCTTACAGGTAACACACGAACTCACTTTTTTCCAATACATGATACCCAATACATTTATTTTGGATCTTTAGAGGATAACTTGTATAAATTCAAAACCCATTTTGAGAAAATTATAATTGTGTTTTCTTATATTATGACAGCTACTAGCAAATTTTGAGTTATGAAATATATATCTATAAATACTAGAAATGGTCAAAATATTCCCACATACCAAATTTGATTAAAATCGGTTGACGCGCTTGAGCTGTAGTGCACCGTGAATACAACCAACGCCAGACCCGAGAGTTTCATTTCAAAAAGCATCATATGACCATTTTTTTAAGTTTCTTATCTCACGAATCGATATTTTTCGAGTAAAGGATACGATATATTTATTTTGGAGTTTTTAAAAGCTACCCTTGAATTTATTTAAACCTATTTTGAGAAAATTATAATAGTGTTTTCATTTCTTATGACAGCTACCCCCAAATTTCAAGTTATGAAATATGTATATAAATACTAGATATGGTCACAATATACCCACACACCAAATTTGATTAAAATAGGTTCACGCTGTTGGGCTGTAGTGCACCGTACATGACATACGATCAACGCCAGACTCAAGAGATATTATTGTTCAACTTTATCTATAAGTATGTAAGTAAGTATAAAGTCTGATCAAAAAGTCGTTGGTTAATGTCTCTAATTTAATGCTTTCAATTGTGTTCTTCTATAACTTCAAAATTTGAGATCATTCATTTTTAGACTCATAGCGAAATATAACGATAGATTAAAAACGACAAATTTGGTTTCCGATAAAATTGTCATACATTTGTATACATCACACACGAAATTTTAGATAAAATAAAACTAGAACATAAGATCCCACACAAAATACGTTTACTTTATCTAACGCGTTTCAACAACAAAGTCGCCATCCTCAGTGATACATAAGCTACGATAAATAAACTATAACTTAACAGTAATACAGTTATATTTTAGTTATTGTAGTTCATGTATTACTGAGGATGTCGACTTTGTCGTTGAAACGCGTTTGATTAGGTAAACGTAATTTTTGTGAATTCTCATGTTCGATTTTTGTTATATCTAATATCATATCACAATTCAAGCTCAATATTTATTTATATAGAAAATTTTGTTATATTTTCTCATTTAACTACTTCTTTTAGACTCCTCTCTCTAGTATTCTATTTCTGAAGTATCTGAGCTCATTTAGATAAATAAACCAAACAAATGTAACAAATTTGAAAGAAAAAAAATTGTTAAACACATAATATTATGTTTGTGCTAAACTAACCTAACCTTTATATTTATGTGAAGAGCCATGGCGAATGTTTTATATACAGCCACGCATCCCTGTAGTTTACACGAGTGTTGGAAAAATTAACCTAATCTAATGTAAGCCTATCGAAATGGAATTTAATATTGAGCGGGTCGATAGTTGTTTTGGCGTTAACAAGTAGCTAAAACTGTGGTAGTCGCAAAGTAGTCTGTCTGGCTGAGTATTACAGAAAGTATGATAAACGTTAACGTGACGTGTGTACAGCGACAAAAAAGGAAATATAGTTCAAGGCTACATGGTCTTGTTGTGGATAAAAATTATTGGGAATGTAGAGTCAGACAGGTACACTAACTTTGGCACGAAGATGAGTCTCCAAGTGGGTTAGAAAGGGACTGAAAACTAAGTACAATCTAAGATTCTCAAGTGACCTTCAATACTTTATACAGAGCTTAAGGTGAACAAGTCAGACGTACGGAGAGGGGTTAACTAATCACTGGATATTCTGTTGTCGTTTACGCAAAATTGGATTCATGTATCACGGCTTTCTGTGTAGGACATATTGTAATAATAATATTCAACTGCCTAGCATTGAGCAGGAAATGCATTGTCCTTGGGCGATCTGTGGGGTTAGAGGACAGATAGGAGAACAGGACACAACCATCGCACGATTTTTCAATAACTTGAGATTGGTTAAAAAGGAATAAGCTTCATACCTGAGAGGCAAATTAAGGGTAAGGAATTCTGAATTTTCTGGCAGAAAAAGTTTCTAGAGAAGCAAATCTTACCTTCGACAAAATTTGTTTTCTAATATAACAAAGCAAATTAGAGGTACGTAAATTAAAAAATATAAAATATAATTAAGCTCTAACTAATTTGATATCAGAAAGAACGAACATATTACTTACACTCAAAAACGACGTTCAGCAGTCGGTGAACAAATCACAACCTGCAACAAAAAAAAAACAGAATCAACGATTTGAATAAATATCAGTTTATATACAACCAAATATATAGTATGGTCAAAACTTCCCTACCTATTTATATTAATAACTGGATTTAGAGAGCAAAAACATATGGAATATTACTTAAATATAGACTAAACTTTTTAGTATAATAATTTTACTTACATTTTTCGGGTACCAGTATGGGGTCAAATAAAATGTCCTTAATGATAAGGACATACGGCCTGTCATTTTAAATTTCGAGATATACGGTGTGATTTTGTTTTAAAACATGATGAAGTCGCGTTTAGGAAAGTTTTGATTTAGACGTATTGATGTGATAATTTACAAGGTGTAGGTAATGCAGTATATAAAGATAATCAAAGCTGGTTTAATATTTGGTTAATTAGTGGTAGTTGATTTTCTCGGGTGAACCAGACAATTAAGATATACATGTCTCTGGGAATGTAAATTGTGATGAGCACGCTCAAGATGGTAGCCTTGCCATTTACTTTTCAAATTCATTATAAAAAACTCACAAGACACTCTTTCCTCCTCATCCAATACCTCAACATCTCATCCGATCTTCCCTTGTCTGTAAATCCAGTACTAAGAAATTTTACCTTCAAAACATGAACAAATCTAGATAGTATTTAAACAAAATAAGTAATGGCATGAGATTCCACTATTTAATTAAAAACATATGTTCTAACTAAATAATTAAATTGGCATATGATGTTTACGTGCATTTTTATTTTATTCTCCTATTTAAATTTACAGTTTGTACTCAGGATTTGTTCATTCTCTAAACTACTATAGATATTCCCTAATTGGCAATTATACAGTGAGCTTGAGTGCAGTTCAATTTAGATGCATTATCTCGATAATTACACCTTCGACCTTAATACACTTATCCACACCTTCATTGAATTACCATCTCGTTAATTAATGTGTGTGGAATGTGTTACGAGAGCAGGTGATGTTGTATTGATTTGGAATCGGAACTGTAAATTGAATACAACGAAACCTTGGTAAATTACAAACCTAAATTTAACGTACGAATGTTTTTTTAATAGATAATGAAACACTCCAATTTCAGTAAGAATCAATTACACCAATATGTGTGATGTTTCGCGAGTAGATCATCTTCTACAAGTGTTAAGCGTACTTTGTGAGACTGAAACAAAAGACGCTAGGAGAATAGGTTCTGTAGTTAGGAGTAGAGTAACCACACCTCCAAGATTGCGAGTTATTAATTTCATATTACTTGAGTTGGTGTATGAAGGGATTGACAATATTTGAGAAGATGGCATCTTCAAAAAATATCTGTCCCACGATAAGCTTTGTTGCGAAATTGTCATCCAAACTCAACGTTTAACGGGTTGTAATGAATGTTTAATCATATGTGGACTCTGAATGTTCCAAAACCTATTATTTTGAAAACCTGATGAAACAATTCCTCTTTAGTAAAAATTATTGACCCAACTTTTATTCCTTTTTTTAAAAGTTAAAACCATTAAGAAATCTTACAACTAGGTCTCAGGGTTTAATTACTTTAGACAGGAGGTGAACCCTTTCTGAACGGACTTTTGTATCCCGTGCTAAGTTTTGTACCCTTGACCATCTTCAGTTGCCATGCACTTTATAAAGGAGTTGGGACTAGAATTATTTCTATAAACTGCCCCTCAGCCCTTAATTTCTCCTACTATGTCTTCATCCCATTTCGTACGTTTCCTCCCTACTCTAAACTATAAAACACGTTCTGAGGAGGTAAGTGACACCAAACAAAAATGTTGAAAATAAATTTTTCGGATTTCCGAAGCCATCAAACGAAAATATAAGTAAAAAAATGAAGGAGATTTTTTCAAATTCAAAAGTTATAATTCGTACAATGAGTAAGTAATATTACAGTACAATATAGTATTACACGAAATGTATTATGATACTTATTACACAAACTTTCCTACATACATTCCAGCGGAAGCATTAATTATAACGAGTATTAAGGTATATTAAACAAGAACTTTATAGAGAACTATAAGGTTACAATATATATACAGTAATACATTTGAGGATGACGATTTATTGTCGTGTTATTGAAACGTGTTGTCTTGTAAGGATATTGAAGTCTATGATTTATTACTAAATATATATATACCATAGGCTAAATAAATTTAAATGATTACAATTTTACTTTTTTAGTTTTAGACTCCATCTTTCTTATTTCAGAACATTGTATTTGAATCATTTTATTATTTTTATGTGAACCGTACATTATTTTAAAACGAAAAAAATCTATTCAAGTAAATACAAAAGAAGATATTGTTTTAACCAAGAGAAAAGATCCAAACATCTCCAATGAAAGAGAAGACAAAATCTTTCTAAATATCTTTTAAAGATCGACAAAACAATTGAGACAAATACTTTTCAGTACATTTAAGCTTTATTAAAATATACTAGTCAGCTGTTTTGTCGTTTGTTCATTTCCTTTTCTTTGGATTATCACTTTCGGCAGATGAAATTGTAAATGAAAGTTCACAATGAGATATTCTAGAATGCAGAAGAGTTGTGTAGTCTGAAAGAAGTGTCAGTTTTAATATAACCTTCGAAGTATAGGATAAGTTTGGTAATCGCCAAAAATTGGTAATATACCTCCGTTTTTGACTGACCTTCAAGTTTTATGACCTTGGGAAACTGAAAAAGTGCGAAATCTCGTTCGTCGTAGTTGTCGGTGTCGTTAGCGTCTAAACGTAAGCACAACAGCGGCCTCAACAACTCAGATTAGAAGATGATATTTGGTGTAGGGGACTATAGTATGCTGATACAGAACCCTATTAAAATTCAAAAAAATCCAAACGAGAATGTCAAAATTTTGGACATTTCAATCAGTTTTTGTTTTATTCTCGAATTTTATTAAATTTGTATGAAACTAAATTAGAAAAAAAATTGTAAATGTGAATCCTGTTTTTAATGGTTGGTACATAATGATGACAAAGGGTGATGTTATTGTGAAAAATGTATTTATAAGATCCAGTAGTGTCGTGTCACCCTACTCAAATTGTCTTTGTATATATATCAAAAAGAAAATTGGTCCCAATGTTGATCCTTGGGAAACTCCAAAGTCAAATAGAAGTCGTTCATTATTTACTCAGCATAAAGAGAAAATTATTTCTTATTAGACAAATGGATATTAAACGAAGAGTATATTTAATAAGGATTTCCGATTCAATGTAATTAATAAAATAAATTTTACGTTTCTATCGAATCAAAGCTATAGTTAAATTAAATAATAATAATAAAGAAAATGATTTTAATAGATTTTATTATTTTTTTTTATGTTGTAAATTGCTGTGATGATATATTTTGTTATAAATCCATCTGATAGTTTTTTAAATTTTATATATCAAAACTTTTCGACACTTTAAGGGTATGAAAGCTGACAGGTATTTAAAACAAGCCTTTAAACAAGTATAAAACTAAATCATTTCTAAAGCCATACTGGCATTCCATTAGCACGCAGCTTTCGTTTCAGTATGTCGCTAGTTTGCCTAACCAATTTTTCACATCACTTCAGAAAGTTCATAGTAGTTAAATAGGACGAAAATTATCCCTCGTTTGTCACCCTGTCACCTTTATGAAGTAGTTAACCTTTGCTACATTTTAAAGTGTTTGTTTTTTATTTCTGTATTTCTTTTTAGAGGTGATAATTGAAGTTTTCTCAAGTGTTGATATACTAATTCAAATTAAAAGAAGGAAATACAGAAAGAAAAGTTTATATAACGAAATCTGCTTTTTTCAGTAACATAAAAATGAAGAAAAAACATATGTAAAGATGCAGGAACCCCAAGAGAGTTTTTTTTTTTATTTCTCCTGCGATGCGTATAGTAAGCTCTGGATCACTGAACCTTGATCAACTTCTACTGAGTGAGGAAGCTTTCAAGTTGATTAAAACTAACTTTCTAAACTAATTTCCCTGTTGAAATCTATGTGTCTTTCGAAATTCAGCAAATTTATTTAAAATCTGTTTTCTTACAACGAATGGGAAATACGAAAATTAAAAATGTCCGCGTTATGATTTTTATTGAAAACGAAATAATTTACACTAATTAACTTACTGTTAAAATAATAAAATTTGTAAAAATATATTAATAACGTTCACATACAACCCTTCACAATATCAAATTCATTTTTCTTTAACGTTGCAAAAATATTGCACAAACGTTCTCACTCACGGATCTCCAAAACCAAATAAAAACAAACTACACAACCGTTCTACACAACAAATGTGAGTTCACATAATAAATTTTAAAATAGAATAACTAATTTCGTCTTTAGAGCATTTTCCAGATGAAAACATCATTAAATATACCACAATCTTGTCTCAAAGGACTGGTTTTTATTTTTTATTTATATATATATATATATATATATATATATATATATATATATATATATATATATATATATATATACTGTATATAGTTTTTTGAACCCTCTATACAACGCATATTCTTCAATTATTAAAAAATATAAGTATGATAGAGTTTAAATTACGCCAAAAATATCAATAAAGATGAAATTCTTCGTCTGAAATTTCCGAATGAAAATGAAATTAGACTAGATTCGTGTTCTACTTGTCAGACAGCTTTCAGGCTAATTAATTGTAAAATATATTTTACTTTCTTTCTGTCAAGGAACCTCTCAGTTTAAGATTTAACTACAGGTACGTTTCTTGATATTTTGTGACAGTCTCAGCGTTTTATAACATAACCATTAAATGTATTTAATTAGTTCATATTACTTGGAATCCAGCATATTTTGGTTGAATTTAAACTGGTTAATTATCTGAGAATCGTCGTGGTTAATTTATCTGAGTTTATAGATGGTATTTGCGATTCCACCGTAGTACTACTTCCAAATATCAGTTACGTTAAACATTTCTTGCTTAGAAAATAGTGTTTGTACTATCGAAATTATCTGAAGTAAATATCATTGCATTTTTAATCAAATATATTCACGTTTTGTCAAAATAAGTCAACTTGTTTGGAACGTATGCGACATGCAGACAGTAAAACATAATTAAAAACCAGGTTTCGTTGCTTTTAAAACGTCAAATCGGATTATTTCTGCGATAAAATCAATGACGTTTTTCAACATAGACGTAACTTTATCAACAGTGAGAAATCAAAAACAAGAATACAAAATTGAAACGTTGTTTCAAGCCTTGTAGTGACACCCTTTAAACTATTTGGCACGTTATTCTCACAGACAATAAAATGTTACTTGTAAGAAACGTTGTTTTTGATAAAACTGTTCAACCGTGTTGTTAAAATAATGAATTGTGTCATTGGAAACATAGCGTCAGCAGTTTATAACAAGACTGTCTGTAGACATGTCATTAGTCACTAGAATGTATGACCTTGTTTAAACACTTTAATCAAAATTTGTACCAACTGTCTGTTGTATCTAAATATTTTTCAGATAAGGCCGTCAGCATTCCAGGGTTTATACAGGGTGATTCAAATTTACACGGAGAACGATTCGGAGCTGAATCTAGAACTAAAAGTAACAGTTCAGCCAAAGGTTTGGAAACGCTTCATTGTCCGTCTATCGGTCATTTTTTATTACAAATCTTTGGAGGTAGATAGGATATTGAATGAAGATTTGATATACGTAGTTTTTATGTAATCTTTTACCAGTATACCAAGTTTTTATTTTGTACATTTCAAAAATGGTTAATGTCGATAACCAAGTGAACAACGAAAAAACTAACAACATAATTTCTTGATAAAAGTCTACAAGGATCACAAATTACTTAAACAAATAGATATTGATGATAATTGTTACTAATAATACTATAATCAATTGCTTCAAATGTATATAATAAATGAAAATATATCCTTTAACAGTTTCAAAATGGCGACTAGGGTTTTAATATTTTATGTTTTTCCCATAATTTGTTAAAATTAAACCTTAAAAATACAATTTATAAAATATATGTGAAATTTAATTCAAATATAATTTATGATTTATTTTGTAAAATATACTGCGTATAACAAATGATCATTCGATATTTTGTTCATTTCTAGAGACATCATTTTAACATAACACAAAATGGCCGACAAATGAACAACTTTGTTACCCGACCTAATGTTTCCCTTTTTGAACAAGTGTTTAGCTCTCAAAATATTACATTGCGAATTTTAATTTATCTATATTTTATATCGATAGTTAAAGATTAGTCTTTTTTATCTAATGAATCACCTTTCCAATTTAGGAATCTAAATTTTTATACATTTAGCTTGGCTCTGTCTTCCAAATATAAATCCGATACATCGTCTTCCCTCGATGGAGTGGAGGGGAATCGACTAATCCATTGAAATGTCACCCAGATCTTTTTAGAGGATAATATTCGTTCCCCACCTACATCTAATTGTACCATATTTCTAAAATATTGTAAAAAGTTATAAACTAAGTTAAATATAACAAGTTACAAACATTTACACTTCAGTTGCCTCTAAAACTTGATACAGCTAAGCAAGCTTTTAATCAACTCTAATATTTTATTTTGTTATGTATCTTTTGTTTTTGTGACGTAGTTTATGTATTCATATTTGTCTAATACATACACCTTTCGAATTTAAAACTCTGAATTTTTAATATTTAACTTGGTTCTGCCTTCAAAATCTACAATTCAGGACCAGTGGCACTTCGGTATCTTCCTTCGCCAGAGTGAGGGACAGGAACAGTCGCACTTCGGTATCTTCCCTCGCCAGAGTGAGGGACGGACCAGTGGCACTTCGGTATCTCCCCTCGCCAGAGTGAGGGAGAGGATCAGAGGCACTTTGGTATATTCCCTCGCTTGAGTGAGGGAGAGGAACAGAGGCACTTTGGTATCTTCCCTCGCCAGAGTGAGGGACGGACCAGTGGCACTTCGGTATCTCCCCTCGCCAGAGTGAGGGAGAGGAACAGAGGCACTTTGGTATATTCCCTCGCCAGAGTGAGGGACGGACCAGTGGCACTTCGGTATCTCCCCTCGCCAGAGTGAGGGAGAGGAACAGAGGCACTTTGGTATATTCCCTCGCTTGAGTGAGGGAGAGGAACAGAGGCACTTTGGTATCTTCCCTCGCCAGAGTGAGGGACGGACCAGTGGCACTTCGGTATCTCCCCTCGCCAGAGTGAGGGAGAGGAACAGAGGCACTTCGGTATCTCCCCTCGCCAGAGTGAGGGAGAGGAACAGAGGCACTTTGGTATATTCCCTCGCTTGAGTGAGGGACTGGATCAGTGCCACTTCGGTATTTTCCCTCGCCAGAGTGAAGGACTGGACCAATCCGAAAAATGCTTACTCAAGTCTTTTTAGAGGATATTTTCAGTTCTCTACCCACGTCTTGATGTCCCATGTTTCTAAAATTTTGTAAAAAGTTACAAGGTAAGGTAAATGTAACCAACCTACAAAAAGTTTTAAAACGTCTCAAACTAGCTAAATAGACAAGACAGACGTAAAGAAAAGTAGGATTTATATGTCCCATATTTCTTGGGCAACGTCACAACAATTAATAGTTATTTTAGTTATTGTAGCTCATGTATCACTGAGGATGGCGACATTGTAGTTGAAACGCGTTTGATTAAGTAAACGTAATTTTTGTGAGATCTTGATTTCGAGTTTTATTCTATCTTAATATCTACTTTTTGGATGCTTTCTCTAATATTAATCCAAACCTATTCTAATTCCATAGGGTTATACAAATATGAAATACTATACATAACGATTGTTAATAATTATTGTGATACACTTACTTCGAATTATGATATTCAAAGGTACAAAATGGGAAAGGATTGGAAGGTCTATGGGTTCTATTTTTAGTTTACTATTATCATTTACCTTATGGTGAAACTGTCAAACAATCCATGTTTTGATGACTTTTTTGTATTTTTCACATGACGCATTTCGACTACTTATCAGACATTATCAAACGCGCTCATAAAATACACTACACAAACACTTAAACAACACAAATTATTAACATTTAGGATTAAAATGAACTGGCGACAAACGTTATCGATGTTATCATCGATGTGGCTCGATCGTCAACTGACGATGTGTTTCGAACGTCGGTAGTTATCATCGACAATCGAGCCACGTCGAGAACGGTCACCGATAATGTATGTCGCCAGTTCATTTTAATCTTAAATGTTAATAATTTGTGTTGTATAAGTGTTTGTGTAGTGTATTTTACGAGTGCGTTTGATAACGACTGATACATAGTCGAAACGCGTCATGTGAAAAAAATACAAAAAGGACATCAAAACAAGGATTGTTCGACAGTTTCACTTTAAGGTAACTGATATTAGTAAACTAATTATTAACAAACCAGTAAGGCTACAAGCGTAAATGGTTCTATTTTTAGTTGTAGTTTCTTTTTAAAATGTATTTATATTTCTTTTAATGTTTCTAATTTATAAACGGGAAGTAGAATAAAATCGAAACAATAGTCAGATCGTTTACACTTCCAATCTTCCAATAAATTTAATCTAATGGATTTTTAATCAAAGTCTAATTTCATGTTCACTTTTTGAACGAAGACTATCGAAATGACATTTTCGGTGACAAGTTCTGGGGATGGGACGAATACCAACATTTAATAAAGTTAACAAAAATAAATATTCATCAACACAGTTGTTGCTACATTATGATCAGTCATCTTTACATAACCTATTGCTACTATCGATCGTATTAGTTTTAAATTTCAATCTTACTGTTTCCAAAATAAAACTTATCTCTTTATTAAAAGTAAATCTTACAGACCATAAAACACACTCTATGCCTGTGACATTGTAGGCTGTCGTTTTATGACACTTTAGGCCTTGTGAGACATGTGCGTTTATTGAATCCAAGATTGCTTTTCTATTGCACCCAACGCCCGACGTATCTACGACGTGTTCTCAAATGAGATTCTCTTGATTTGTTACTTTTCCTTAGACCAAGTTTCGTTCTATTTTATTAGACTATTTTAGAAAACCACACGTTGTCACTAAATGACTCGCATAGGTCATTTTGATAAAGTTTATTAGTAGAAAGACCTTATAAAGAACAAGCAAAAACAAAACAAAATTACAAACTGAACAGTTAGAAAAAACCTGATGTTAAACAGTTTACTATGCCCAAAAATTTATTTATTGCCTGTTCCAGATTTTATCTGTTAAACGATTGTCGAAAGTAGTTTAAGAATTTAGGTAAATATATTCCTTACACCAGAGAAACCACTAAAATTTTAATAAAATGACTATCGATGTAAGATGTGTATAATCGTTACGTATTATTATAGTACAGATACTTTATTATATATTATAGTTTTTATTACTATAGATAGAAGGGGGTTTTACACCCTAGACACTTCAGTCTATAAGACTTTTTGCATATTTCTAAAATTCCTAACTAGCTTATGTCGATTCTCTTGGTTAGGGTGAGGATTTTCCTGCCTAGGTTGCTGCTAGCATCTGGGCCGAAGATTAGTGGTCTTCTACGCCCTAATCCTTCGCATTTTCGAAGTATAAGTGCTCCAGTTTCTAGGTGCTGATTACATACTCTGCATTTCACGTTTTCTTAGATTAATCCCATAGTGTTAAGATGCTTCTTGAAGGCGCCTTGATATAATACGAAGCTTAAAGATTTGGCACAGATTTTGTTTACATTTTGAATTGACGAATTTAGAGAGTTCAGATTTGGTTGGACCAGTTAATATTATATATCTTTTTTTAAGGTAAAAAGCTCTTGACCATTATCGTCTTTATTAAAAAATAAAAACACAAAACAAAGATATCTAGCCCTTGAATACTCCAATACCGCCAGTGTCTGAAAGAATCCTAAACATAGTACATACAGATTTCATTCCGAAAACACTTGTTTGTACACAGGAGACATCAGAACGATTACATACAGGGTATCTCGTAAGTAAACTCCCAATGTATAGAAAAGGATTCTGTGGGTCAAGATAAAGATAAAATAAAAAATACAAATTTTTAGGAAAACGCTTAGTTTTCCAAATATCCACCATTAAAAAATTTTTTTTGTTAAATATAAATTTGGAAATGGAAAAAAAATTAATTTCAAATATAAATTTAGTATACCCATTTTGTATGTTGTATTTTACAAATGTACCAAAAATGAAGACTTTACTTAGAATACTTTCAAAATGTCCGTTAAAAATATTTAATATTGAATATCTCCAAAACCATTCATTTAACGAAAATATTTACAATATTACACAAAAGTTAGCTTCTTCAAAATAAAGAGAGTTATTGACAAAAATGAAAAACTAATAATATCTTCATAGCTGTCCATAACACCAAGATTGACTTAGAAACAAATATTTTTCAATTCTAATTATTTTAACACAAACAATTTAAAATCCATTGCACAGAACTGTATTACAAAATTCAAATATGATATTTAAGTATTTCAAATTAGCGCCTATTTATTTATTTTTACTAAATGTACGAAATATGTACAAAAATAAAACATGTGTAAAATACATCAGCAATCAATTAAACACCATCGTTTTACCATCACATAACATTCCATATAATTATGAGAATATAAACTAACGGAGAGTATAAGTTTTTTTTAATTTATATAACTAGAATTTCCTCAAAGTATCAACGAGTGTTTCTCTAAAATATTTGACCACTACTTTATCAACATTCTTATCAGCGGCTCACTTTAGTGATTACGGTCTTGGCAATCCCGAGATAACTCAGATGACTAACTTTTTGCAAGTAGTCATTGATTAGATAACTCTCCTTCATATTTCCCATCAGATCTCCCATGTTCATTTCCGACATTGATGCTATTCGAAAACTAGAGTACTTTATTCTTATAAAGGTAACGATGATTGAAAGTTTTTTCGCTGTTTACCAAGAAAAAATAGTTATTTGTGCAACTAGTGAGCAAAGTGGCACTTTCTTAACGAGAGAAAAATGTTGACAATTTTATCGAGTTTAAAAAAGTCACTTTGCTCACGGATTGCACATTATACTTTGTCTACAGTTGTTATTCTTACAGAAATCTTGTTACCGTTGTTTTCCTTTAGCCATGACAAAAAGAGTTCATACTGGCTGTCATACTTTTTCCTTGATTTGACAGGAAGCAGATTTAGTACAACGTTGTTAGCTTTTTCCGCTAATTTCGGCGGGGTATTTGACAGGTTTTCATCCTCTGAACTGTCCATAGTTTAAAACTAACTACACAAAATATAGCAGTAGTGCTAAACAACACAACAACACTGAGTAGAAGTTCTCACGTCAAAACTGAGGTTATTTATGAATATTACAAATAACTTAGGTGTATTGTTGAGGAAACGGGATTGCCAACTTCAAAACTCGGCAAACGAAAAATACTGTCGGTGTACATACACTGTCAATCATCTTTATGAATAATTACTTCCTTTTTCAACTTTAAAACGTTGTTTTGTTGTTCATTTATGTTATTTTACATGTAAGAATTAATCTAACCTACATACGGGACATTTCCTGTATATTATAAATCAATTCAAATAAATTTAACCTAAATTTCGATTTGTTCGGTTGCCATTCGGAGTGAGCAAAGTAGTGTGCAAGTAGTGGGCAAAGTGAAACTGTTGAGAAATCAGCTGTTTTGCAAACTAATTTAAATGAACAAATTGCCACTTTGTCAACAACTGTAGACAAAATACTATTAATTGTATGGAATATTAATAAAAAATGTACATTCTGAAAAACTCCTTTGATATAAATAGAAAATATGAATGTAACTTTTTTGTTTTGTAAATGTCAGTAGGGAAAAGTTTTCAATTTCATATTGACAGAACGAACAAGACTGCTCAGTTCTGTTGTCATATGGATTAGAAAATCTTTGAGAATATTCAACAAAAGAGACTCTCCCATTTAACTTTCAAAGACTGCTTCTATGTAGAATCGTATGTAGTTTTTTACAGTCGGAAAAATCATTTTCTTTTACATTTACAGGAATGGAGAGTAGGTATTCAGATTTTCCATGTCGGACTTTTCAGGTATTACTATCCTATTTTTCATTAAAAGAATGACTTCTGTTTGTTTGTTTTATTTCGGTTCAAAATTATTTTCGACCTCTGACACTGTAAGGACAAGTGATATTCGTATAACTGGGCAGATTGGACGAGTTGGAGCTCCTTTTGAGACCAGTCAGGGCCGATACACTGGCATGAGTAAAGCGAGTGAAGACAACATAAAGTTTGGTGTTGCCTCCTGGATTGTGTATTCATTGAATATGTTATAGGTTAATTACCTTAATTTGCCCGTCAGACAATTCATATGTTACCCTTGTGGATAACCAGTTTCGACTGGTAAACAGTCATCGTCAGATCGAAAACATCGTGAAATCTTTCGGCCATATGAAAGCGTCGTCCCATTACAACTTGTAATTACTATTGAGTACTTAAAATACTTGAAAAAAAACTATTAAAATTAAAATTGGTTAACACGTATAAAACACTTGTTAAAACTGTTTACCAATGACACATTCACATAAATATAAACACTAAGCGTTAGTGTCATAAGGCTGAACTATTTTATGGATCTGAAGATGACAGTTTAATTATCGAAACCGGTTATCCAAAAGATTGAAATATGGATTGTCTGTCGGATTATAAAGGAGTCAACACTGTTTAATATACACGTCTAAGATGATCGATTCAAGTGACACTGTGACGTTTAGAATATTGTTAATAAGTCAATATTAAAATTAATTGTATATAATATTTTTTCTTTAAATAATTTTCGTTAGTAAATACATCTACAAATTAAAATTTATAAAATAGGTGTTTTATATGTGGTGGGAAATGAACTAACCCCGTCAACTTCCATTCAAGCAAACACCTATTTTTATAATGCGGCCTCCCTTCGCATAATCTCAAGTAGCAAATATATAAACCTTTGAAAGTATACTAGGTAAACAGTTAGGACACTTTCTCTTGGCACCACACCTTTAACAGTTAGTTTGTTCCATTCTTTGTGTAGTGCAGTCAGTGTCAGGTGCTTTTTTCTGGTCACGTTTGTATTTAATCTTAGTTTTGACACCAGGTCTGCGTTCCTTTTTTAGCTTATAAATTTAGTTTAGTTTCCAACATGACCATGAGCTACTATGCTATGATGGTGTCCTTCACTTTTATGTTTTATGTTTTTCATTTGTTGATGTATACTCTCGAAACATTGTATAGTATTTTTTTATTCAACAATTATGGAAAAATCTGATTAAACCGTATTAATAATATCGACAATCCGTTATTAGCAAATAAATCTATTATTAATATTTGTAGGATAAAGAAATACAATTAAACTAATAAAAAAAAATAATAATAATAAAAAAAAAATAATAATAAACAATTTCTTTGTGGAGCTAAGTTTTCCACAAATTGGTTTGACATCAAGGAGTAAATTATTTTTTTCAAATAAATTATATCGCATCTCCTTGTAGACGAACTAAAAAAAAAAGTATATAATCACATAACTGCCAACAAATCATTTACGTTAATTTTATTGACGTAACAACCTGTTCGTAGAATACACAGGACCAAAGGCTTAAATAAAGCTTAGAAACGTCAATTACAAAACATAAAATCTGACAACCCGTCTTAACTTTTAACAACCTTCTATATCCTGTGTTTGGGAATGACACCCGGACAGTTTCAACTTTTCGATTATTATCGCTGACTTAACTTGTCTCCACTTTATTTGTCGTTGACTTGAATATGTCAAATAATAGAATCATAGTTATATCTAATCATCTGTAATCTCCCAATATGTTTCTTTCATTTTACAATTACGTCACAGTATTAATTGATCCATTTTGAAGAAAACCTTCGTACACTACTTTCATATTTGAACACCTTAAGGATCGAAAATATCAGGAGGCATGCAGTTGTCTGAAAAAAATCACCGTTTTATTTTCGAAATACAGTTTAAAGAAGCTGATTCAATTGGCGATTATTTTATTTCATATACATTTTAAGTACCATTTGTAGAAAACTCAAATTAAAATATCTAATATTGTCTATTGATATTTAAAGAGGGTGTGTGATTCAAAATTACACGGCAATTACTGATGGGGCTCTGTAAGAACTGTGATGGCGCCCGTCAAGTTATTTTAATTGTTTTGCATATACTAAAATCGCAACGTCACTAGTGGTTCTTGTTTTAAGTAAAGACCATATAAACTAAAATCAAACTTTGCCAAACACATGATAGACAATTACCACATTTATAGATCAACTGATCACAAAATTAATGATTTGCATAAATGCACGAAGGGTTGCCTCTGAAAACCTTGGAGGGGTATGAAATGTACAGATGCTTAAAACTACAGCCAGGTAACACCGTCCATGATAAGTTAATAGTTCTTCTAATGAAATATCCAATAATCCTCCACCATCAGCAGAACTAAGTAAACAGTTGTTTAATGTGACTTAATATTACTCAGTTGCAACTTTAACTCTGTGGAAGAGGGTCCCAATAAAATAAACTAGACTATCTTGTGTCTGTTTTGTTTTTTGTAAAATGTTTATGTGTTTTTTTTTTAAATAAATATTATGTGATGTTTTGTTTATTCAAATAATGACAAGTAATATATTTTAGATATATTACTGACTTTAAGTGGAAAAAATCAAATCGTAAATCTTTCAATTGTGATTTTGAGAACTTTTCTTGAGTACAATCAGATGAAACTATAGATTATACTATAGACATCTAAAAACGATAAACTATGATTAACAAAGAGAATTGTTAAACGGTAAATATAAGGTCAATTATATAAGTACATTAATTTAAAACTGTATGTTTTCGACTCCTATTTACTTTACACCGGTTTTATCAGGACCTATTTTATTCACTTTCACAGATAAAAATATGTATAGAAATACCAAAATGTGTTTCTTAATTTGTGTATTTCTACGTAAACTTTTTCGCTAGGATTAATTTGAAAACGAAACTTTTTAAAATAAATGTTTACATGGAAATTATTTAACTCTAGAATTGTTTGCCGAAGTTTAGCCGTACATCTTCCTGTTTCCAATATAGAAAATGTAAGTTGTATTAAGTTGTTAGTGGAACAAACATCGTACACGGAAATTAACAACTTTGTATAAAATTGTGTTTTTGTAGCTCTCTACGCCTGTTTCTATTTCCTACTGACACTTTATTAACAATAATTCCTTGTCCAAATACACTATGTATTTTGACATTTTCAAATTGTTATATCAATTACATCAAAGTAATTTAGATAAGTTAATATTAGTTGACGTTAAATTGATATGTCTCTTTTTATTTAAGTTTAGTTTTCAGGGAAACATAAAATAATGTACTTTAAATTAAAAATTTACTCACAGATTTTAAATCAAACATTTGGGGTCGAGAGGTTGAATAGGAGATCATTTAGTTAAACCTGGTCACTATCACAACCTCAGAGGTTGGTGTATCCGTTCTCAAGACCGACGGAGCTGGAAGCATCAATAAAATATGTCCCAGTGTAGTGAAGAACTGCACTCTCCTCGAGATGTCCTGCACTGGACTATTATATATATATATATATATATATACCGGGTGTTCAAAAAGTCTGGAAATCCCTTAATATTTATTTTATTAATAAACGCATAGCAATGAAACTCTAGAATTACGTCCTTTTTCAGTCGGGATTGCGGCAATGTGTTTCTCTAACAAAGACCTTTAAAATGAGGTATAATTCGACCTATGCTTACATTTAAGATTTTTTAGACTTCCTCCATAGGACGTCCCCCCAAAGCGAAAAAAGACAGTTAAAATGAACAAAAAGTCAATAACTACAGTGAGGACGTAATCCTAGAGTTTCATTGTTCTACGATTATTAATACAATTAATATTAAGGGGTTTCCAGATTTTTTGAACACCCGGTATATATATATATATATATATATATATATATATATATATATATATATATAACTTAACACACTAAAATAATACAAATATATATATTTTTTATATAATTTAGTGTGTTTTAAGTTAAATAACACACGAGATATGGTGGTATGTCGAAATCACTTTTTTTGTTTCCTTTAACCGTGAATTATAAAAATTGATCAAAAAAGCGAGATTGAATATTAATGCGATAAACAAATTTATCCTATAGCCTACTTCGCATGCTGAGTAGCTAAAATTGAACACTAAACCATCTCACGTTTTATACTTATATAATCTCATAAACAAATGGAATGCAATGTTTCAACGTTATTTTTAATTAGTGCGTAGTAATACGGCTTTGGTACCTAACCTTCTGGGTGTTGTGTGGTCGCCGAGCAATAAATAATGTCACTGCAACATTTCTGTATTGTGGTTTATTCCACCAACAGATATTACATTTTTGTTTGTATAAATATTTGAGTGTGACAAATGATGAAATTTTAAGTTATTTGTAATAAAGCTTGCTTTTATTGACACAATTGTCATATTAAATTATTTTAAAATCGGAACGTGATTACTTTATTAAAATACGTTAAAATCTTTCGGTAAATTTTCAAAAAAATCTTGAAGATATAAAATTTCACCGTTTATACCCGTTGTTTAGGTTAAGAAGTTGTAGTAGTTTTTCAGGATATATCTGATTTGAAGTGGCTAAGACTGTCAGTCTACAATCTGGCGTCTACTCAATAGCTCAAACTCCAGGATAGATTTTATTCAAAATTTGATATCAGGGCATAATTTGGGTATTTATTTTATTTTATAATTAGCTTGATTACCTAAATAAAATCTATATATATATATATATATATATATATATTTTTTTTTTTTTTTTAAATTGGTGTCACTAAACTTGGGCTTAAATGTCATCGAGTCCGTCACCAATCAGCATGAATTTTACGCTAATCTCGATAAGTTTAGACGTTAATTTTACCCCTTCTCACCGTTGGGGGTGGAACTTGTACTTTAAAATGTTCAAATTTAGCATAGTAAGTGTCCCTATTTATCTCAGTGAATCACAACACTATGGATTCAACACCAAAATCCATTAGATAGAATAAACTATATGACAAAATCTCACAAAAATATCGTTCACTTAATCAAACGCGTTTCAACGACAAAGTCGCCACCCTCAGTGATACATCAGCTAAAATAACTAAACATATCTTTGGTAAACTATAACCACCGCAGGTGCATCTTGGAAATTCCAGAGTTATGATGCTACATAATTTAGATAATTTAAGACATTTATTTGTCACCCTTTCACACCCTTAATATCAATTAGGATGAATTTGGACTTAGCGGCCTCGAAAGTGTCACTATTCATCACAGCAACCTAGAAAACTATGGATTTGATTCTAATATCTGTTGTTTCAATTATTTTTACATGTCACCACTTCTTACCCCTATCCCTAAGGGTGTTAGGAGTGACTTACCCCCAAAATGCTTTTTTTTCAAATTCTAAGTCATATGTGTACTAAGTTTGCTTGAAATTTCTCTAAGCGTTCAAAAGTTATGCTCGAACAAACATAAATACATATTAGATAACACACAATTTATGGTGGCTGTCATAAAAAAAAAAAATTAATATCACCACTAACTATTTTGATAATATTTAAACTAAAACTAAAGAGCCAAACAAAAACGTATTTGTCCCCATATTTTCAAAAATTCAGGTTCGTTAGTTTTTCAGTAAGAAAAATAAGTTATAGGTCATGCATTTATAATCGTAATTATTGTACAAAAAACTATTCCTCAAAATAAGCTCTTTAGGTTTTTGTTCAAGTTTCAAGTGGAATATGAAGTAAAATAAACCCAAATTTATGGCCAAAGTTGGAAGTAACAATATATTACGGTTCAGGACTGCTTAACAAACAACAAAAACAACCATTAACCATTATCATTAATAGCTCGATTTCCATAAAATTCATTTAAGCTTATGGAAAATTATAACACAAGAGAGGTAAAATTAGTCTTTTTGTAAATATATAAATATTTGATTCATAAGCTGAATCGATTGATCGTTACCACTTTTCGACTTTCAAATAATAAATTGATTTTTTTTTTTTGTATTTAAATTTGTTAAGAAAGTTTGGAATGTTGTTGCACAGTTCCTTAAATTCTTCTTTTTGTTGAGTTATTCTTTATGCTATTCTTGACATGTTTACTATTACCTAAAATGTAATTTATCTATTATAACTCTTTCAAAGTAAACAAGTAAATTCCATATTGCCTTATGAATGCTTTAAATTAAGTTTATTACTAAATGACTTACGTCTTAGCAATCTTGTGTTTAGTATTTATTTATTATTATTTCATTACAGCTGTTTCGGTATAACATATACCATCATCAGATGAAACAACACGTTTACACAACACATTGATACACATTTCACATAAATAAATAAACATAAAATGTTTGGTACTGTGAACAACCGTGAACAGTTGACCACCACGTTAGAAAGATGTGGCTTTATTATCTAAACTTTATTTTATATTATTTTCGACTTGTACTGCAGTACCAAACATTTTATGTTTATTTATTTATGTGAAATGTGTATCAATGTGTTGTGTTAACGTGTTGTTTCATCTGATGATGTTATATGTTATACCGAAACAGCTGTAATGAAATATTAATAAATAAATACTAAACACAAGATTGCTAAGACGTAGGTAATTTAGTAATAAACTTAAACAAGTATGTATACTACCACATCACTTCAGTTTGTATATTTTTGTATATTCTATACAGTTACAAAACCGTCACTCTAGATGTAAGTACACAAATATGCATCTCTTGACGCCAGCACTTGTGTTTCATTACATCCTCGTCTATGCAATATTTCAGACTAACACCCTACAATCAATCCAGATTTTCGACAAGTTGATCCTTTAACTCCGCCTGCCTTGCATTGAATAATTAGTCTTGTTTTAACAGATGACTGCAGCGTGAATAAACGCAGAATAAACTCAAGGCAGGCTTAATGAAGCGACGTCATTAATAAAACGTAATTACTCAGATTATATGTAAAATATGCTTCTTATATTATATTTATTTATGAAATTAATCTAGAAAAATGAACGTATATATCATCCGTCAAATTGATTAGATTTCGATTGAGTTTTAGTTTAACGGTGGAATAAACAATCTGGTCCACTGGAAAATATTGGTGGAACATGTTACTTGAAATACACAAGCATACCCTGTAAATTTCATACCTCCCAGAACTTACCGGCTCACAAAACCAACTAATTATACAACGCGAGGGAAATCTTTTCGTACTCAATTAGCCAGCTTTAATGAGACTAAAATTTTTGTTTTAAAGTAATTATGCGGATATTTAGACTAAATCACTTGGCGCTGGCTGTGATATTTTAGGAAACTATAACCACAGAAGAAGGAATTAGAATAAGAAAGTCACAGGTATAGGCTCTAGCGTGATGCCCTCGATCGCCAAAATATCCTTAGTTTGGTTACTGAACAACAGAAAGCACTAGTAGCATCGCTGCCATGCTGACGGGGGTGGGGTGGGCTTGACAGGGCTGGCTGTGGAGATACAGCGCCGGGGTGGCACGGTGGCAGTAACCGAAACTACTTGAAAACAAGAACTGCTACAAAACGACTAGTGGCGCTCCTAGGGGCCGATCGCCCACGTATCACGCTGTTTAACATGGGCTGTGACTTTCATATTCTAATACCTTCTTTTATGCTATAACCCTAATCACAAACTAAAACCACTGCTCTTAATTCGGAACTGGCAGTGAGTTTACGTTTATTGATATCTGAAAATGAATGACCCAGTAGTAAGTAAAATATATATTCCGGTTTAGGTTTGAAAACACCTTGTCCCCCGTTTAAAACCACGACTTCAAACAAATAAATATGATATACACTAAGGACGGTTTTATAACACAAGCCATATATAAATATATTTTCAAAGACCGCGTTCTTGGTTTTCATTTCTTTATTGACAATTAATTATCGAATTGAATTTTTGTTGAAGATTGGTAGATTAGTTTTTATTAAGTTGTTTAGGATGGATGAGTGAGAAAGTTTGTGCAATGTTTTTACATCATTTATTTATTAAATAATTCAATTCAAACTGGGTTACTCCTACTTCATAAATACTCCTAAATTTTAATTTTGTACAATTATTTTGTACTCACCCTATATTTTGAATGTTTTTTGTCAGTGGATTTAAATAGTCATTATTATAACTCTAATTGAATGCAGTAAGTTCCACTTTTATCGTTAATTGGGAATTAGAAAGAAAGAGAAAGAGAATGAATGGATGTTTTATTATTTGGGGCGAGGTTAGGACTGAGAGAGAGAGAGAGAGAGAGAGAGAGAGAGAGAGAGAGAGAGAGAGAGAGAGAGAGTGAGAGAGAGAGAGAGAGAGAGAGAGAGAGAGAGAGAGAGAGAGAGAGAGAGAGAGAGAGAGAGAGAGAGAGAGAGAGAGAGAGAGAGAGAGAGAGGAGAGAGAGAGAGAGAGAGAGAGAGAGAGAGAGAGAGAGAGAGAGAGAGAGAGAGAGAGAGAGAGAGAGAGAGAGAGAGAGAGAGAAAGAGAGAGAAAGTGAGAGAGAGGAGGGGAAGGCTGATTATAGAACAATTTTAAATTCATACTTGGTTAATATTGCGGTGAAATGTTCTAATTAACAATACGACGACCTTCCTAATATGTGTTATGTTTACCTTGGAGCAGTTGGCTATATTTGAGATTGCGAGAATGAATGTTTCCTTAAACTTTTTTCTTTATGTTTAAAAGTCGAAAAACATCTCGGTCATGACTGTCTTACAAAAAAGAAGATAACGAAAAACGGAGATCCCTACCAATTGAAAATTATAGCATCGGGGTCGAAAGAGAAGAAGAGTTGATCAAGAGAGACCTGATAGGAGAAATGAAAGAGAGGAATCTAACCCAAGACTGCACGCAAAATTTGTAAATCCAGCTAAGATCCATCGGCATTGAAAATACAATTAGTGAACCTTTGAGTTTAAGAAGAAATGTTTTCTTTTGCAAATAGATACTCTTAAATCTAGTTTTATTTAGCAGGATTCTCCATCTCTAATCAACCTCACGATGGTTCGTCAACACCGTAATTTTAAAGCTTCCGCTTAAATAAAATTCGGAAATCCTCGCATTCAAGACTAGAGCTTTAACGCAAGATCAACCGAGGGCTCAATCTGCTAAATAAATAATTATGCAGTGTTCATAAAGTATAAAATATATACAACATCTTTAAAACGACAGAACATAAAAGGATCGTTTTTTGTATATGTTAGTAAGATGACATTTACTTCCAATTTTGAAATCGTGAATCCGCCATATTTGAATTAGATTAGTATTATTATTTTAAAAAAAGAATAGGACCATGTGACACATGTTTTTACATTGTTTTTTATTCTGGGTTCAATGGTGGAATCCCTTTTTTACATATCGTTTCCTTGAAGAGTTATCAACTAATACAACTACAGAACATTTAAAATATTAATTTACATGAGGAAAAATTGGATACTTATATTTAAACACGTACATGCTCTGTTTTGAAGTTGTGATTTTCAAAGTTGTTCCATTTGTTACCCTAATTTTGTTCTAAACGTTTGTAAAATTCATTGCTTTACAAATTGTCTGATCAGTAAAGGAGTTAATTTCTGTTTATATCCTATATAGTAGCCTATTTAGGTTCCTGGTTGGTTAGAATACATTTTAATTTTAAAATATTCAAATAGGAAGTAATCAAAGGGAACAAGGTCAGGAAAAACTACGCCATGTTTACTAGTCAGTAACTCAAATCATTTCTCCAAAATGTAAATTATGGTTTTAAATGTTCTTTAGTTATATTAGTTCAACTTTTTAAGGAAATGAGATATAAAAAAAACGGATTCCATAATTGACATGAAATTTTTTTTAAACAATATAAAAACTTGTCTCAAATGACAAATCAAATCAACAATACAAATGAAGCTGAAAATCAAAACTGAAGTTGGAATAATGTAACATCAAAATTTTCAATTTCCTCCAAATTTAAACAATGGGTTTTAATCAAATTTTCGATTTATACAGCAGTCGGGATCTTTTAAACAAGTTAAAATATATCATACAACTTGTGCATAAGATTTTTGTTTGGATTTATCTTCACACGTGAAGGAAATTTGGACTGATTTTAGAATATTTGAATTCTTGTTACACCCACGTTTCTGTTTACACGTTTTAAAGTGTAACTCACCCGTAAATGTACATGTTGACTATGTTTACTTCTTAAAAAGTATATTTGATCAAAATTTCATTAAAATCGTTCCATGTGATTTTGATAAAATCATAGTTTTGAAATTTAATCTTATGGCAAAAAAACTAACCAGACTTGGGAAAATGCCGGAATATCGTAAGGCATCGAATTAGATGAAAAACTCTTTTAATATGAAGAACCTGACAGAGAATAAAACAAAATTCTTGGTCTTAAACTACAAAAAACAACACGTAACTTTTTATATACTACCTACCGTAAGAAAAAAGTAAAAAGAGATAAAACAAAAAGAATTGCATGTTATTCCTAAGCTTTATCTTTTTTTACAACCTAAACGTACAATTTCGCAGAATTCATTCTTTCTTTCCAGTAAAGTTTAATTTATAGTTATAATAAAAACAGTCTACATGTATTTCAACGTAAATCTTCTATTTGGTGATTTCTGTGGATGTAAGCATGCAACTCTCTTTGCATTAATCACAGAAGACTGGACGTAAAAACTGTTCACATAATACCATCGGGACAGAAGAACGAGGTTACCTGGCCATAAAAATTCTTCTCCGTTTGTTAATTCTTTTATTAATAGACTGAAATCTTCAAAAACATTGCACTAACTTTCTTAAGTAACCATTTCTAAAATTTTCACCAATTTAATATTTATTGTAGAGTGGTTTAGACTCTAATTTTCTATTTAATTGCATACTAATTTTATTTGTTACCTACGGCTTATAACATTGTTTGTGATGCAAATATTTACCGTAAAATAGAATCGCTTAATCCGATAAAATAATTTTACAGCTATATTTAAATAGAATTCGAGAACGGTATTTTTATAGAGCTGAGAACCAATCATAATTGTTTAGATCAATAAAGGCGTTGGAAAAAGTTACTCAAAATCTTTTTATCTCTTTATGAAAATCTGAATTTTTAGTTTGGGTGTTATGAAAGTTACCCATAACTTGTAATTTATTAACTAAATGAAATAAAAGCCCATGAATATGGTTAAAATATGAGTAAATACCAACTCTGATATATATTTTACCGCTAGTTTGGTCTTTAGAGATGAGAAACGGACAGAAAGCTTTATTCTGTATAAAATCCCCGGGATGATTAAAAAGTGAAGAGTTGACTGGGAATCGTTAAAAAATTGGATAGCCCAATAAAAAATATCCGATTTAATGCCGTTTTGTAAGCCATTGAAAGTTGGAGTTAAATTATATTTTTGAATAAAAGTTGTAGATTTTAAAACCTAATTACCGTGTTACAATGACTCTCATTATAGATTTAATTTATCAAAACACAAAATTCATTACAGTCTTTTCTACCAAAACACGTTACTTAAAAAAATTATAATTTGATTAATAATTAGATAACTGTATTTCAGCAAAATATTATCATGAGATTGAATCTAAATTGTTCTGCAATCATAAGCTCTCTCTCCTCTCTCTCGCGCACTCTCTCTCTCTCTAAATACCAATTAGGGCGTATTGACAACAGTTTAATTAACGGAACTTAATGGAAAAATAATAGCTTGGATTTAAGTGTAATCATACAAAACGGTAAATATATTAGAAATAAAAATAACGTGCTTTTTTATTTTTAGTAGACTGTATTTATAATTTTCAATTTTATCATATTTAGCTTTTTACTGTTGGAAAATATCACAGCAACATTTTAAGTATATGATTTCTAATTATTACCTTTTAACCGTTTTGTGATTGGTTATCTGTGAACTGTGACTCGTTTTGGGACGTATTTGGTCATATTCAAGAATATTGTTTAATCGATTCACAGATAAGAGCAAAATAAATTTAGATTGTGTTAAACGATCGAAGAAATACACGACTTTGTCACTGATATGAGCAAATAAATATTAATATATAGGCTACTTCAATCAATAAAAAATTGAAGTTGTAAAGCAAAATAATATACTTTGCTAATATTTTTCACAACGAGCTGATTTTCTTTTAATTTAAGAATAATGAATATATTATATTTAAAGAACATTTCTACGGAATTATTTTACTACTTTGTTCAAAAAAAAAAATTTGAACTGAATTTTTTCCGTATGAAAATTTAAAATGATTCACTTGAATTTATTTTCCTACAGAGGAAGTCAATCGGTAGCAGTCAGCCTTTGTGTAAAAGAAGTGTTCATCAGAGTTTTCAGGTTATACGACAGCATTGAATGATAGGGATATAGAGAACTTGACATATCGTAGGAAGACTTTGTAGGTCAATAAACTCAAAAGGACGCAACGAATTAGTTTTTCATGACTTACGAGTTAAATTTCCATTGTCTACAATAAGGTCCAAGGTCAATCACACTGAAGGCGACCAGATGCAAGGTCGAAACAGATCAATCCATGGGAGCCATATTACTTATTACCAGTGATTAAGTGAGCGATATTACTTATTACCAGTGATTAAGTGAGCGATATTACTTATTACCAGTGATTAAGTGAGCCATATTGCTCGTTACTAGTGATTCAGTGGGCCATATTACTCATTACCAGTGATTAAGTGAGCCATATTACTCATTACCACTGATTCAGTGGGCCATATTACTCATTACCAGTGATTAAGTGAGTCATATTACTCATTACCAGTGATTCAAAGAGCCATATTACTCATTACTAGTGATTAAGTGAGCCATATTACTCATTACCAGTGATTAAGTTAGCGATATTACTTATTACCAGTGATTAAGTGAGCGATATTACTTATTACCAGTGATTAAGTGAGCCATATTGCTCGTTACTAGTGATTAAATGAGCCACATTAATCATTACTAGTGATTCAGTGGGCCATATTACTCATTAACAGTGATTAAATGAGTCATATTACTCATTACCAGTGATTCAGTAAGCCATATTACTCATTACTAGTGATTAATTGAGCCATATTACTCATTACCAGTGATTAAGTGAGCCATATTACTCATTACCAGTGATTAAGTGAGCCATATTACTCATTACCAGTGATTCAGTGAACCATATTACTCATTACTAGTGATTAGTGAGCCATATTACTCATTACCAGTGATTAAGTGAGCGATATTACTTATTACCAGTGATTAAGTGAGCGATATTACTTATTACCAGTGATTAAGTGATCCATATTGCTCATTACTAGTGATTAAATGAGCCACATTAATCATTACTAGTGATTCAGTGGGCCATATTACTCATTACCAGTTATTAAGTGAGCCATATTACTCATTACCACTGATTCAGTGAGCCATATTACTCATTACTAGTGATTCAGTGGGCCATATTACTCATTACCAGTTATTAAGTGAGCCATATTACTCATTACCACTGATTCAGTGAGCCATATTACTCATTACTAGTGATTAAGTGAGCCATATTACTCATTACTAGTGATTAAGTGAGCCATATTACTCATTACCACTGTTTCAGTGAGCCATATTACTCATTACTAGTGATTAAGTAAGCCATATTACTCATTACTAGTGATTAAGTAAGCCATATTACTCATTACCAGTGATTAAGATGTCGATAAAGTCACAGTTTGTGTGGTTCTACACACTACCTTACGAAATTTTTAGGTTTTCTTTTGTCCCGTCGTTAACTGGTAATTTCACGGACACTTTCCACTAGACACTAGACCAAACCTTCACACAAAATATAGTGCATCAGTCAGAAATTAATCAAAAGTCTCTTCATTTTGACTTTTTAAGACACTACCGAAATGTAATACTCTCCTCCTACATGTACCCCTAAGGGGCTCACTAATGGAAACGGGGTGTAGATGTTGCAAGGTTCTAGCTCAATGTACATCTTTATTCATCCAGTCTTCCATTAGAATAGCGTGATTTTTCCCCTTTTAAACTACAAAAAATAAGTGCGGTCATATTTGAAATACTTTGTAACACTACTTAATCTGTTTGATGACCATCGTGATATATCCATTAGTACCGAAGAGAGTCTGTTGAATCTTCCGAATGTTTTCCAATGTACTGTAAACCACTGGCCATGAGTACAATATACCCTCTCACTCACAGGCGGTCTGCCAGCGAATGATCCCCAAGCAGGAACTTTCTCTTTACCAAACCAACAGAGAGGAAACCTCCCAAGCTTCATTTATATCAGTGATTAAAATTAAGGAACTAATTGGAACAACTCTTGCCCACAATTTGTTTAAAACTATTAAGATTTCAAAAGTAAATACCAACTGATAAATTGAGTTTCGACCGCATGACATTTCAACTTGACACATTGGCTTTTAAACTTGAGCGAAGCGTTGCAAAGTCAGCAGTTTGTGACAGTCTGCGCGACATGTCATTAGTCATTTTATATTCTGGCGGCAGAATACAAGATATGAAAGTCATTAATAATTTAAGAGACGTTCATATTTTTGTCATATTGACCTTTCCTCTTGTTATTAACATTTCGTGGCAGCTTACTTTTAACAAAATTGCAGTTCAATTCAAGCTGTACTGGTAAAAAACTGGTGTACCGTTTAAATTGTGTGAATTTTTAAGTATTTTTGGGCAGTTAATTTTGCAAAATGTTTGATAAACTGTTGAAATCGTTCAGGTTTTCAAATCTTGGTGTGATATTGGTATTATCAAAGAAATTTATTTATTATTAGTTCCAATTTTAGTAATTGTTGCATTTATCAAGTTATGTGATCATTATCAAAAACTTGGATAAAATTAAAATTAAAATTTCAAATGTTTATAAAATTGATGTATAACAATAGTAGTCTATAGTTCTTATAAACCTTGTGCAAAAACTTTGCAATTCAAAAAAATTGTAAATATTTATATATATAATTTTAAAATATAAAATTATTATTTTATTTTTTTAATATTTATAATTTTACTATATATATATATTTTGTAAAATTCCAAATGTTTATGGTAAATTTTAGTTTCTTGACTTTGTACCACTTATTATCTAACTGTCTTACAATAATAAATTTTGTTTCGGTTGTTTAAAATACGATATTTGATTTTACCAGAATAACCTCCATAAAATAAAAGAAAAAAAACTAATCATAAAAGTGACACGTATTTTTAACTCTTTTTAGTGATATCTAAAATATATAACACTTTATTTCCACAGGACAAATAATAGATGTTACTTGTTACATGAAATGTTGTATAAAACTGCTCAATTAAAATGAAAGAAAAAAGTAAAGTACTAATATCATAAAAGTAACAAGTAGTTTAAACTCTTTTTAGAGACATCTAAAATATATAACAATTTATTTCCACAGGACAAATAATAGATGTTACTTGTTACATGAAATGTTGTATAGAACTGCTCAACTATTGTTAAAATAACGAATTGTGATATTGCAAACGTCGTCAGCAGTTTATAACAAGACTGTCCGAAGATCTATCATTTGTCAATACAATGTATAACATTGCTATAATACCTCAGTATTAATCAGAATTTATAACAACTTTATTTGAGTCGTGTTATTTGTATATCTGCAATAATATGAATTCTAGTTAAATATAAACAATTCGTTTATATTTGCAACGAATTGGATCACCAGTCACCTAGGCCAACTCGTTGTGGGGATAAAAATTCGTTTTTAATTAATACAGTTAGGATTGCAAAAATGGTGGACATACATAGGTACATCATAATATTTACTATCACTATACACTGGTACATCACAATAGGGTGTTGTTGTCTATTGTAGTACAGAATTATCATATGTCTCAAAAATTGTGAAAAACAGCTGTAATCATTTTGAATTTTTTTTGTTGTTTTTGGGTGAAATGGTATCTTTTATAATAGGGTCCAGTCATAGCTAAAAATTTTCAGTAGTGACCTGTGGGTTTCGAAAATTTTAACAGTTCCTGTAGGTTCTTGTATTGTCATAATGAATTTGCATGTACTTAACGTGGCTTTTTCTAGTCTTAAGGACTCGAAATGCATAAGGCTTAAGTGTTTAAATTATACTATACATTTGATTATATCTCACTTTACATAGTGTTTTGTTCAAGTGTAAAGTAAATGTTTAATTAGATATTATTTATTTATGAATATTACTGCGTGGGTTTACATATCCAAGGAGGAAGGTTTTCTCTTCATGGGACCACTAGAATCCATCGTAACAGCTCGTAAAAAAGCCAAACCTTCATACCCTCTGCACAATATATTAATATATTACTTATTAATTCGACCACAGTATATTCACTTCAACTTCTATCGATGTCTCGTTTCTGATGGGGTTCCAATTCTTCCTATGTAAATACAGTCTATAATTTAGAGTCGATTATAACCCACAGTAAAAAAGATATAATGTAAATAGTAAAATTCATTAAATTATGTTCAATGCATGACTTGAATCAACTGTAAAATTAACGTTATATACAGGGTGATTCACAAATAAACGGAGACACTTTTGGGAGGTGTTAGGACAAATTGATATGCTCTGAAACGTTAACTTGGCTGTATATCTGCCAATATTATTTTACAAATATAATTTTATAACTTTAGAAATTGATATGGTATTGAGTTCAGATTTAGGGTTCAGAAGTTTACATGTTTATTTTACGTTCTAGAAGTGTACCAAAATCAATTACTTTAGTATATTTTTAATATAGCAAGCGTTACCTTACAAAATATTTACAAGAGATTTTTCTGTTTTTTTTTTTTTTTTTTTTTTTTTTGGATGGTTTTTTTTCAGCCAAGATTAACCTAAATAAAACATTTTTAATTATTCTGATAATGTTATAACAGAATATTTTTATTTTAGACCAAATGATTCATATTAGAGTGAATAATTCGAATAATTTAGAAGTATTAAACTGTATCAAAAATGGCCTGTATAATATTAACGTTAAAAACTAAAGGCGAAAAGGAAATGAAAACGATAAATTTGGTTTTAATATATTTAAAAATTAAGAGAGAGAGAGAGAGAGAGAGAGAGAGAGAGAGAGAGAGAGAGAGAGAGAGAGAGAGAGAGAGAGAGAGAGAGAGAGAGAGAGAGAGAGAGAGAGAGAGAGAGAGAGAGAAATATTTCTCGTGGTGCAATACTATTATATACTAATTAATAAGTTTATATCTTTATTAAGAAAAGTGTTCTGATAAAAAAGTTTAATGTATTTTGTGTTTTGATGAATTATATCTGTTATTACATTAATCTGGAAGTTTAATTACAGTATTATTGAATAATCAGAGCGTGGTCATGTTTTAACTTGATAATTACTTAAGTACGGTATGTATGCGTGTCAGTAACCAATTATGTTCAAACTTGTGTCAATTATCCGGTTTAGTAAAAGTTCTATGAAAGGAGCTGCTCATCAGGGGCTCACTTATAGGAAGTAAGAGTGTGGCAATTCCGTGCTACACTAACTTGATCTACACCTTTTTCATCTAGTCCTGGGTTAGATACATCTCTTTCATTACTTCTATCAAATGTCTCTCAACCAAGTCTTGTACTCTTACGACCCTGGTGTAATTAAAGTATACGATTGGTAGAGTGTCTCTATTATAATGCTCTTTTTGAGGATCGTGATAGTTGAATTATTCGCTATTGAAACACAAAATAAATATACAAAAGATTTTTTATTTATATTTCCTGTTTTAAAATTGGTGACAGTAAAATAACATTATAGTACTGCACATTATTTTATTGACAAAAAACTAAATAATCTTCTTAAATTTTATGAATTAAAATCATTTCCTTAATGTTTAATAACAATTAAAAAATTAATATTCCATAAATTAATATTTACATAACAATTAGACTGTTTAAGAAATTCGAAAATAAAACCAAGGACACCAAAAATTTTCAACAGCTTTTCTGTCCGTCTGTATAGCTTCCCAAAAGAATTATTTTGGATAGAATTAAAATTATTGTTTTTAATTAAGTTGACAAAAGTTTTATTGTTCTACAACTAGACTGTGTGTTAGACAAACCTCATACTAAACAAAAAGATGTTTTAATTGTAGAAAAGAAGGTTCAGCTTCGGTCAACAAATACAAATGTCTCTTAAATTATTAATGACTTTCATATCTTGTATTCTGCCGCCAGAATATAAAATGACTAATGACATGTCGCGCAGACTGTCACAAACTGCTGACTTTGCAACGCTTCGCTCAAGTTTAAAAGCCAATGTGTCAAGTTGAAATGTCATGCGGTCGAAACTCAATTTATCAGTTGAAACAAAAATATTTGTATTGAATTGTCCTTGTACTAACACGGGACGCTCCAACGTTAGTTATTTCATATATGTGTCTGTGTTTATGTTTATCTTAAATGTTTTAACGATATCAGAAGAGTGATCATTATCTGAAGATGAAGTAAATCTCCCAAACGCGTGTCAGAAAAGGAAGTCACATAACGGACAAAACTAAAGTAAGTAAATTTAATAAAAAATATATGTATGGATTTCCTTGAGGTTTATTTTTTATTCAATTTTATGAAACTAGCATTCCGTTGTCGAAAATAACAGAAAATGTTGTGCTGCATTATAACTTCATCGGCTCTTTATTATATTCATACATTCCAGGCCTGTCAAAAATATATTAGATCTTTCACCAGAAAAAAAGAATTTCACCACTGTTGGTCCGAAATTCGAATTCCTTTATTATCAGACTCCTAATTCTATACAGTTTTCACAGAGATTCCGTAATTCTTGGGACAATTTTGTACCGCCTCTTTATAAATGAGTACAAATGTCTGTCTGGTTCAGAATCAGGGACTATTCAGCTTAAAAAACACCCTAAATGCTCCATGTCAAAAAAGCAGCCTGAAGTACTGTAATGCTGTGTTTTGCAAGAAACTCTGAACAAAATTTGAATAATAAAATAGTACTTTATAATGTAGTTGTAAAATTCCTAAAGTCTAAAGAACCGATTACTTGCTCCATACAGCATAACCAAAGTATCAACCCCAGATAGTTTTTCTTAGTAATATTTTTAATGTTGTCTACTTGAAAATAACCAAATTTGATGTACTATTTGGTGCGTTACTGCTGTGAATCTCGGGAACATGCGTTTGGGGAAAATGAAGGATATAAATTCATGTTGTCCCAGAGTTTACTAGAACCGCTTTGTAGAATCGTTCCTTAGTTAAAAATAAGATAAAATTTCCAATGAACATAGCCCGGAAAACGTTTCGTTTCACATTCAGTAGTCACTTTGTTTTTTACAAGAAAAAACTTCAAATCGTTTTAAATAGATAAGATATGAAGTTCCAATTTGATACACAAATTTACTAAATAGTCTTTTATTTGGGTTCAAAAAAATTAGAACGGTCACTTGTATATTTTTAAAATGGCGGCCGTTTAAAAGTTGTTATGTTAAATATCTCTAAAACCGTTAACTTTAGAAACAATTTACAAGGGACAGTGATTTTTTTATCTGTACTTCAAAGGATAACCTAGTCGAATTTATGAATCTTTCGAACAGTATCTACTTACGAATCACCAAATTTGATATAATTTTTTTTCTATTTAATTAACTTTCAATTCACACATTTAGTCCGTAAAACAGGTGATTTCATTACATGCTAATAGCGACGTTACTAACACGTTGTAACGATATCATGATATCAATTAAACTAAACTAAATAAAATCATCAATCATGAAATCTAAAAGTAAATTCATTAAAATATAACTTGAATAAAATAATAAATATGGAACCATGTTAAGAAACAAATGAAGAGAAAACGGCAGATGCCGCCTGTAATAAAATTTGTACGTGCTAGGCTACAATAGCACTAAGATTTCAAGAACCTTGAGGCCAACACGTGTGTACATAACGGAATTCTTAGGGTAGCAGAGTTTTTACTAGAAAAAAAAGAGAAATCAAGGGAAAGCAGCATCATAACGGTATTTTAGAAAAACGCAAGTAGAAAGTAGGTCGGCCAATCGGAGACGCTCCAAACTTAAAAAACACAACGGCAGAATTCAAAAACAACCAGTAGGAATTGCGAAAGTTCGTAAGCAGAGAAAGTTGGTAGAAATCGACAAATCAGCGGACAGGGCGCGAAAACCAGTGTTTTAGAGAAGGAACATTAGAAAATAGTTTGTTAGGGGAGTCTTACCAGAGTCGCCACGACGGAAGGTCGCGGACACAGCTAGAGTACGCTGTGTACAAAAGAATAGTTAGTTTTTTATAGCGAGTAAGGGACAAGAAGTCTCTTGATATTGAAAGGTTTTTGATAAGTTGAAAGTAAAGTAGAATTGAAGTAAAGGAAGTTTGAATTAGAATAGGAAGTTAGATTTGGAGTTTGTGGAGTTAATAATAAAAAGACAGATTTGAAAAAGGAGTTTAAATTCACCAGAGGTAAAAGAGACCAATCATCGTAGAACAGGCGCTGTAATTTTGGAACGACTACAAGGAAGGAGAGACAGATTTGGGACGACTTCGAGGAAGGAGAGGCCTATTTTGGAACGGCATCTGGGAAGGAGAGACAACGTTAAATACCAACGAAAAGTGTTTAAGCAGTGTGGTGTTTGTGTTTTTTTTTGTTTAATAAAAAGATAAATTAAAGTCAGGTGGAGTGTAAAGTGCTAACTGACCGAGCAAGAAGGACCAGCAGATTTGATAAGTACAAAACCAATTAATTGTTAATTGTTAAAATCACTTAGAATTGAATTCACTTTCGATTGAGCCATTCAAAAAACCCAAGACCCGAGATTAAGATTTTGTTGTTTTTTTAAATTAATTGTAAAGAACTGAGCTAGCCGAGAGTAAATAAAAAGATGACCAATGTTAATGATAATTTAAAGTATTAAATAAAAATTTGTAAAGAAATATAATAAACTAAAAGGAACTGATAATTTGAAGATTTTAACAAGAGTTAAAACAAAGTAAATTTTGTAATTTTAAAATTGTCTATGCTAAATAAATTAATCTTAAGGAATGAATGGAGAGTAAATGGTTTTTCTAGATAAGTAAGTTTAAATTTCATGTATATGTTTTATTGCTATAGTAATTTTGTTCTTTTAAAAATTAAAAGAAAGAGATTGTTTTTATCCAGGTAAACGGTGTTGTTTATGAGTAATAATCATAAGTTGTTCCTTTTTAGTAGTGTTGCAAATAATTAAGTAAATCTAACATCTTAAATGTTAGATTGACACGACATCGTGTGACTTTTAAATTAGAGTAATAAAAAATATAATTATATAACATCTAAAATGTTATATTTGGCATTCCAACGTGTGGCTTAAATAATTAAAGGTGAAATTAAAATAATTAGCAAAGCAGGTGTTCCTAAATGTTATATTTGGCTCACCAACGTGTGACTTTTAGAAAAAATTAAATTAACTTAAAAAATTACACATAACAAACTTGCTAAATGTTATAACGTAATGAAATCAGCTGTTACTTAGGAGCATTTGTTTATAACAAAATAAAAACAAACTAAATATAACACTTATAGTTTTCACATATTACTATTCAAGGTTCATTTTGACGAGGAGTAAAATAACATGGAACTTGGAAGAAGACACATTAGAAATGGAAGCTGTTGAAACATCATTATAGTTACTGCCTTATAAGTCTAAACGCAGGTTTGAAAAATAACACTCTGATTTTTGTAAACGGTGCAAGGAAACCAAAGTTGAAACAGTGCCTGACAATGTTCTTACAGTTTATATACATCGACTATCCAAAAATATGAAACCTACTTCTTTATGGGCCAAATACTCGATGATAAAAAGTTGTTTAGCAACAAAGGAAGATGTTGCTATGCTATAAAAATTTGTTCTAACGTTTGATTTATTTATAGAGTAATATGATGAAAAATATTGTACGAGACTCGTCCGAAATGTGATTTCCAGACATGTAAAGTAATATACTATTACAATGCTGTTCGTCCCGTTGCACATAATAAATATTACCCCTATTAAACCGTAACTATATATTATTAACCAAGAATTCCAGACACAATTAAAACCTTTAAATATAATACAATATTATGATTAATATTAAAGTGTTTTAACGTGGTTATACCTTGTAGTGATATAATGACATGCCTACAGTTTTGTAATAAAGTGCCGACGCTTCGTTTACACTGTCACAATTCGTTGTTTTAATAACACAAATAAAGCAGTTCCATCATAAAGAACAACTATTGTGACAAGTAAATCTATTTTCTGAGAGAGTAAAATGTCCGATAGTTTAGGGATGACACTATAAGAGCTCAACTTAGGCTAACTTTTATGTTGTCTTTTTTCCTTGATTTACGTTCGCATTTTTAATATTTTCGAGGGAAAAAAAATTTTTTTTTTGATCCACTGATTCAAAAGCGTCATTTTGGAATTTTGTCTAACTATAGTCCGTCAATGTGTTCTACATTTCAAATCACTGCTCGTTATATCTCGAGGATGCAGTACCAATGAATTTGTAACCACCATTTTAAAACATAAAATATATACATTTTTTTTACATCTTTGGTCCTAACTCACCAAAATTTCTAACTATTATTTGACTCCTTTGATCAACAATTCGTAACATATTCACAAACATAAGAAAATTGTCAAGTTTAAAAATGTATTCAAGCAAAGCGAGATTATTAAAAACTTAATTAAAATGACAAAATCATAGAAATAACAGACTTAATTTATCAAAACATAAATCCATTACACTATTTTGAACCAGAACATGTTACATAATAAAGTTATAATTTGATTAAGGAGTTGATAACAGTATTTCAGCGCAATGTTATCAAGAGACTGGATCTAAATTATTCTGCAATCACACGCTCTCTCTCTAATTGTCAATTAGGGAATATTGATAACAGTTTAATTAACGGCACTTAATGGAGAAATAATAGACAGGGATTTAAAGGTAAATCATAACCAAATTGTAAATATTATTATAGTAGTGGCAAAATTGTTGTTCTTTATTTTCGGTATACTGTAATTCTGAAATTTCGGTGATTATTTTCCCACAATATATATTACTATGTAACACATAAGTTCCATATATATTGCTTCGTAACTAAGTAACTATATATAAACTACGTAACATATACGCCATTACTTTACATATACGTTAGATATACGTCGTTACATAACATATACAACAATTACGTAACATTTACGTTACTATGTAACACTTACTTCCAAAGTATCATATACGTTACTAAGTAACATATACATTACATAATACTGTAACGAAATAGAAAGCTCCCCAAGGGTCAGTGCTCGGCAAGCCATAAATTGTGAAGAGTTGAAACTTGAAAGTGTTGACAGGTAGAAGAAAATGATTCTAAAGTCAGTCAGTGACCCCAAGGAGTGAAATAAAGCATTTAAAAGTTTAATGCCTTCAGCCGAAATTATTTGAAATGGACCAATGAAAGTAATTGCATCATTTCTAAAGAAACGTAAAAGATTTAAAATAAGCCAATGACGGCAGAGGATCAGAAGAAAGCAGTTTGAAAATAAAAAATATAAATAAGGATAGAAGAGAAGGGCAAGGGATTTTTTTGGTGCTAAACTTATTGAAGAAGGTTGTTCCGGAGAAAGTGTTTCTCTTAGTAGCAAAAGGAAAAATGTTGCGAAAGATTTAGCCGAAATCAACTGTCAAAATTAAATAGTAACTGCGTCGTTTTGTACAAGTGTTTATTAATAATCTTCGAAGTATAACTAAAAGATAATCGTCGTCACAAAGTGTGTGAAAATAAAAGTGTATGAAGAAAAGAGGATTCGTCGAAAATATTAAGGCAAATCAATCCATCTACTGGTAGTCTACGCGCGAACCACGTTCAAGGAACCGGGAACATTGGAGCTTTAATAGAACTTCAGAGTCGATAAGTATAAATTAATGGAAAATTTCAATTAAACAAACTACCACCAAATTTTATTTTATATTTTAAGAAAATTATAGTCACCAAAGAACCTAACTAACCCGCAAAGAGAAAGTAAATTAAATTAAAAAACAATAAATTTCAGTTAGCCGGAGCATTTTATCAAAATAATTAAAAGTAAAAAATAAAAATAAAAATTCTGATGCACTCTTATTTCTTTATTTTAGATTAAGACATTGTAGAATAAGTAACTTGTACTTAACTATGTACTTAGAATAAGTAGTAGATTAAGATGTTAATTGTATAATAATTATTAAGCGCATCAAGTTTGAAAGATAATTGTTTTTTTTTATTGTAAATATTTTTTTTTTCATTCAATTTCGCAAATAAAGAAGAGTTAAAATCTACATGTTTCAAAGTTATTTATTTTGTTAACATTGGCATGAATAACGTGAGTATAAAAGTCAAATATTAAGATTTGCTATAATACGTTACTAATTAACATATACCTTACATTTACGTTACTAAGTAACATATACCTTATAAATATACGTTACTAGGTAACATATACCTTATAAAGATACGTTACTAAGTAACATATACCAAACATATACCTTACTATGTAACAAATACTTTCAATGTATTATATACGTTACTAAGTTACATATACCTTACATATACGTAACTAAGTAACATATACCATATAAATATACAATACTAGGTAACATATATCTTACATAAACGTTACTAAGTTACATATACCTTATAAATATACGTTACTAAGTAACATATACCTAACATATACCTTCTACGTAACATATACCTTACATATACCTTACTACGTAACAAATAATTTCAATGTATCATATACGTTACTAAGTTACATATACCTTATAAATATACATTACTAGGTAACATATACCTTACATATATGTTACTAAGTTACATATACCTTATAAATATACATTACTAGGTAACATATACCTTACATATACGTTACTAAGTTACATATACCTTATAAATGTACGTTACTAAGTAACATATACCTAACATATACCTTCTACGTAACATATACCTTACTACGTAACAAATAATATCAATGTATCATATACGTTACAAAGTTACATATACCTAACATATACGTAAATAAGTAACATATACCTTACTATACGTTACTACGTAACAAATAATTTCAAAGTATCATATACGTTACTAAGTAACATACGAGTTAAAGAAAGTTGTGTAATTGGTCTACAAACTGATGTTGAATTATCTGCTGATAGATCAGTTTTGAGGTCCACTATAAATTGGTTTTTGAAATGTTGTCCGACAGTCGTCAGTCAATCTGAACATTTTTTGACGTTTATACAGTGCTCTGCAGCCTAAAAACGTTGATTGACTTTAATTAAATTTTAAGTTGTTCGATCTATGCTCATCATTTCTAAAATCCAACGTTTACAATGGTTCAATTTTGCAATGATTCTTATTGCCTCTTTTTGCATTGCATAAATCTTTAAAAAATTTATGAAATTACCATAATTTAAAGGGAATGTACATCATAATATATATATATATATATATATATATATATTTGAACATATGGGTGTTACAATATTTCGACAAATTTCGTAATAAAAATATCCTTTAGTCATTTTATGTTACACATTATCTATATGATCAGTCTAAGAAGTCTTATGTCTATAGCTAACCCCCCCCCCAAAAAAACTTGCCTATTTAATCTCTTCCAGTAAGACATCATCCAGAATATTGTTAGAGTGATATTTTTGAGACCTAAAAACATGTAACAATATTTAAACATAATTATAATGTACATTGATACATTCAAAATGTATTTATTGTTAAGTTAGAAAATTCGCATGGGAGTATTTTAAATAAATTCGAATTCAATTTTCTATTTTGTCGGAACGTTTAATGGACTAGCGTTCAATCTATCTACAAAAAAACCTCATTTATATAGCATAAAATTTGGTATAACCATTACTACATAACAAACACAATCAATACATAAGAAATGTCAAATAATTGGGTAAAAACAAGATCATTGTTTTACCAAATATATGTTAACAGCCTAGATATATTACCAGTAACTTTACTTTATTCATTTTAAATCAGTGTTTGTGTTTTTGTTAATGTTACCTATGTTGTTTTGAGTGTTCTATGACAACGGTGGACCTTCTCCAACAATGAACTTGATAATGGCCTAATAGCCGAAACGGCCGTCGCATATAAAAAAACGACCAAAACAGAATATTGTGGACGGTGAGTCTTAAATTTATTTATTACTTACTTTATAACTTTAAATGACGTTCTAGGAAGAAGATAGTACACCAAATATTGGGTTGAGAACGAAAAATTAACCATTGCTCGACGTGGTCCAGTCACTACTACCCAACTATAGTGACTAGGTGTCAGTGGTCCGGGATTGGAGATTTGAAGGAATGCCGAGGAAAATAGAAATAAAGCTCTAATACAAAAGGTTTCATTTGAACTTACAGTAACCTATGTTTAACTATCAATATATACCTTGGAATGGTAACAGCCTAAACAGTTGAAACACTATACTCGTACAACCAACAAATATGAATTGGGTTCCAACTAATATGAACAACATATGTTGAAACAGTCACAAAATATCAAGATAGTCTCTGTAGTTAAATCTTGAACTAGCAGATTCCTTGACAGAAAAAAAAACAGTAAAAGAAAGATATTTTCCAATTAGCCTGAAAGCACTCTGACAAAAGAGAACGTGACCGCCCTACTTTCAGCTTTGCCAGCAAATTTCAGACGAAATGATACGTCTTTACAGATATTTTTGTCGAGATTCAGAAGCAATCTTTTTTCATACTTTTATTATTTTTTATTAAATTCCAACAATATACGTTGTATAGAGAAATTTGTGGAGAAGGTAGAAAACTCAACTTTATGATTTGACTGAAAAACCATTTTTGAAGTCCTCTGAGCCCGGCTCAGATAGTGGACATAAAAATAGTGGTATTTTGTAACTACGACTGTAGTCTCTGAATTTCTCTAAAGTAAACGTGAGGATACCCTGTTTTTAAATTTATTTTTAGATAACTCGATATTCAAGCAATAAAACTGACTTTAATTTGATGGAATTTTATTACAATTTACTATATCAGGACCCAATAAGAACGTATTGGTCATCCTATCCTACAAATCCTGGTAAGTATAGTGTCGATAATGAAAACAATAACTCGTCCATTTATCTATTTTAAATGACGTTATTTTTTAAAATTATCTCTGCCAATTTCGATAGAATTCAAGGTAATGGGTACCATCATGGTTTGCACCCAGCTCCATCATTAAATATAATACAAGAAGAACCTCTAAATATAATGTTGATTTCTTGGACCTTGTAGGAAATATAAAATATATTGGTGGATAATTGGTATATCTTGAAATACAGTGATTTTATTTGAAACGAGTTTGAGTAGAAATTTCTTTACACAAAAATTACATCCTTATATAATTAAATTTTTTAGTGTGTTAAAGTTTCAAACAAATTACTCTACAACAAAGTCAGACGGACGCCATGTTAAACATTTCTTTTACCGTTGCCTTGGGCAAACTGTGTCCATTGTTCATTTAGACTTTTCTATTGACTGCCTTTGTTTGTAGTGATTAGGTTTGGTTCGATTTATTTGGTTTTGTAGATGAGTTTTGTGAGAAAAATTCTGTGCTGTTTTTGCACCGTGTGTTGTCTTATCACTTATGTAGAAAAATTTCTGAACAAAACAGCAATTTTTTGTTATAAATTTTGTTTGTAAATGGGTGTGTGGGAACGTTAGTACAATAGTTTTGCATAGTTTATTATTTAAACACTATGTTAGTCATTGCAAATTATATTATTGTACATCATAAAGCTGAAAACGGTTTAATGTTTGTATTATTTATAGGATTAATTATTATGAAATAAACTCGCTGAAGTTAAAGACATGTAGATTTCCTGAGAGTAATTAGATTATAAAGAGCTATTTTAATCAATTTGAAAGCTTCACTCAGTTGAAGTTCATCAAGCTTCAGTGATCCAAAGCGTACTGAACGCATCGCTGGAGAAATCCTAAAGTTTCACGGGTCGTTACGTCTCTTGGGGTCCTGCGTCTTTACGTTTGTTTTCCTTCGTTTTGATGTTAAAAAGAAGCTGATTTCGTAATACAAACATTTCTTTCTGTATTCCCTACTTTTACTTTTGGTAAGAACGTAATTAAATTTACTTAAAAAGATCAACACTTGTGAAAACTTCAACCGTAACATGAAAAGAAAATACACAAATTTACAAAACAAACACTTTGTTTCCAGAATTGTAAAATGTAGCAAAGATTATTTCTGCCTTTATAAAGGTTACAGTGTGGTTTAACGAGATGTAACTTTAGTCATAGATGTTTATCATAGATGTTTTCTTGTTAGAACATAGTTGGATCTTACACATTTAGTTCTTATAGATATTTGGAGTGTCATTTGTAGAGTTTGACAGCAATTATTATCTATCATTCTGTGGGAGCTTGAAAAATGAATCCCAATATTGATCCTAGTGATGTCGTCGATCCTCAAATAAAAGATATTGCAGTGCAAATTCTGCGTGTGGTCAAAACATCCATTATGCTTACTGTTGTAAGAAATAACACCATGGTTCCCAACGTATTTAATTGCGGAAAAGCATTCCTATATGATCTAGAATTAGTGGTGCCCCAACGGAAGGTGTTAGTAGTTATAATGTTAACTCAAATAGTTTAGAAATGTGCCTTATTTAAAAATATCTCTTTTTGTGTAATAAATATGAAGCAAAATGTTAATCAATAGTATAAAAATCCTTCGATTTCCACAAAACTGAAACACAAAAATGACGTTTCAATGTGTAATTCGTTATATTCAGTTGTTGGAAGTTTTAAATATATCTACTGGGAGAGGTTAGGCCAATGAATCATACAGACGGCAGCAGTGAAACAATGTAGTCCCCCACTCCCAATCATCAAATTTTAGATAATATATAGACGTATATAGAATAATTCTATAGTTTTTACGTGCATTATATAGTGAAATGTGCATAATAATAGAATAAACATAATTATATGTCTTTGTGTTGTGCAAAACAATATTCTTTTTAATCCCACCCAGGATATAAGTTTAAATCTATACAATTTGTTTATAATATACAACTTGTAATATGAATTAAAGTCCACTATCAATAAACGGAGGTTAGATTGGGTGGACGTTTACGTGATTGGTTATTTTCCAACCGCACAAAAACACATTTAAAACATTTTAATAAAATACGAGATAACATTTACAGAATATGTCAAAAAGAACAAAAATCTGAATACGTACTTTTCAATTCTGCAATTGTAAAGAAAATGAAAAGTATTTTCCCTAGTATAAAAATACATACGTGACGTGCGACTTTTAGAAGCATGTCTTTGAAAGTTAAATGCGAGAGCGTCTTTTGTTGAATATTCTCAAAGACTTTTTTTCTAATCGTATGACAACAGAACTGAACACTCTTTCATTCTGTCAATATTAAATGTGAAAACTAATATGTACAACAATATAAATGTTACTTCCTTATTGTCTATTGAAACTAATAAAGTTTTTATCTAATGCAAATTTACAATTATTTTATAAATTTAATAGTACTTTTTCTTTCTTGTTCTTAAAGGCCAACCTGTAGGTCTTCTCGTTCTATAAAAATAAAGACTCACTATCCCTCGATCAGCGTCAATGTCATAAAAGAACAACAGGTGGTTAAGAGCAACCATGTAAGAAAGATGAAATATGCTACAAATATTTCCAAAGACTACAGGGAAAAGGTATAGGATCTAGCTTAGTTATTTAGGGTTGGTAAGACTACATTCACAAATGCTTGAGTAGTGCTTAAGTAATTTATCGAAAAGGCTATTGATACTTTGTGGATATTCGTTTTAAATAAACTACAAATTAAAAAACAAACCATTAAAAATCTATGAGTGTTGCTTTTGGCAGTTACAAGTATAAATAAGTTGTGTGGTTGGTAAAAAACAGTTTTTAAGGATATATCCGTTTAAAGTTCCCCTGAATACAAAAAAAAAGGTTTAGGGGATGATGTCCGTCTGTCGTCTGTACAGGACAAATGGATTTTAACAACATACTTAATTACCTCTCTTGGCCAACTCTTGTTCTCTTCCTACTCTGTCGCTTTTAGAGTATTTATGGGCATTTATATTATGTCCTAATTTAAAAGACGACACTAAGCGAGAGGCCTTTAAAAATAAAATTGATATCTAATTAACTATAAAACAATACTATATAATAAAGTGTCTGACTCCTAATAATGCTTAATGGTTAAACACATTCCTCTCTCGACAGTCTGTTACCAACATTACAGTGTTATCTCTGCTGTAAGACATAACTGTACTGTATATTATCTAATTTAATAGTACTTTTTGACAATGCTTTTACAGGAAAAACTTAGAATAAGGAATTAAAATTTGTTTGATGATATTACAAGTATTTTGTTTTTCATTTATTTATTATTGTAAACTGTTTATCAGTAAAGTAGGTATAACGTGTTTCTGACTTCAGTTTATGTTTGTTTTTTGCTTGTTTTTCCTTACAAATTCTTTCAGCTAATACACTTTATGATTATGACCTTTAACATTGATTTCTGAGTCAATTATTGACAATGTGTGGTTTTTTAAAATAGTCTGGATAACTGCTCTAATGGAAAGTAACAAATAAAGAGAATCTCATTTGAGAGAACACGTAGATTGGATTGGACGTTGGGTGCAATAGAAAAACAATCTTGGATTCAATAAAACGACTTGTCTCACAAGGCCTAAAGTGTCATAAAACGACAACCTACAATGTCACGGCCTTAGAGAGTGTTTTATGGTCTGAAATCTTTACTATCAATTAAAGGAAGTGTATTTTACTAATCCATAATATTGAAATTTAAAGCTGTTATTCATTATCTATCCTTAATTTACAGCTGACCGATTAAAAATATCAATAAACAATTTATTCTTATCATTTAGTAACATTATATTTAACACGTTTCGTGATTTAGTTTATACGTGAAGAATGACAGGTTTCGGAATATATGTAACATCTTCAAGAGGATGTTATATCCAATTATTAGAAAAGAGCGTAAGAGGAAAAATCTAATACCATCAACATGACTATGACATATACAAACAGAGAAATAAATGGAATACGTGTGTAATAATAAATACTAACGTAAAGTTCTGGAACAGAACTTCATTATTTTATTTTTATTTAAAACAAATGGATTAGAGTTGCTGTTAGTAGTTCTGTAAACACTACTACTCGATTACTGGCCGTTCCTGTAAAACCAGTGTGGTAGCTTCTTAACGAATTACGCTAAACAACGATATATAAAAAGCAAGACGTAAGAGTAAATAATACCAAAATAATCTACAGTTAAATAAAACAACATTTACAATTAAAAGTCAAAACTTTTTAAGCGAGTAGCGTGGGAGTAGCATTCTCATAGTGATTTATCATTCACTGGTTTGTAAATTCTATGCTGTTATATTCGTTAAACTTTTATTTTAGGTTAAAATCTTAGAATTGTTATGGCTTACAAGTTATTGATGTTATTTTAATTTATGAATGAAATTAAATGTTTATTTAAAGTTTTGTTTTAGACATAACTTTGACAAGCTCAAAATACACAGCAGGAAGTATTTTTTGTTATTATTATTATTATTATTATTATTATTATTATTATTATTAATAATAATATTATTGTTTATTATGTTATTATGAATTTTATTTTATATGTATTACATTTTATAATGTGAACAGTTGTCTATTTTATTATTAAGCATATAAGATTGTCAAATTTTTCCTGTTAAAATTATGTATAAAAGAGGGTCAAATAAATAAATTTTCATTTCATTTCATTTCATACGTAGATTTGATAGTTTTTTTTTTTTAGTTGATAAACTATAAAAATAAAATTTATAAATTGGTGTTTTCTATACAGCTGGATACTAACCAATCCCGTCAACTTTCACTTAAGCCAACCACTGTTTATTTATATTATATTATTTATAGTCCTATGTAGACCTACAAAGTCTATTCGCTTTTTATGAATTGCCAATATATATATATATATATATATATATATATATATATATATATATTACCTTTTTCATTAGTCAGAGCGATTCTTCTTATTTTGTATAAACACTACAGCGTTATGAGTCATTGTGTTTTATTTAAGTGTTAAGCCTACACCTGACGAAGCCGGCTGTGAACGGCGAAACAGCCCTGTAGTGTTTCTACAAAATAAAAAGAATTGCTCTCACTACTGAAAAAGTTAACTAATATATGTTTATTTATAGTGAGCCCTCCCTCCACCAAAATACAGATTGTAAAGAATTAAAGCCCATAGATAAACCGGTTGTCCTGGTGGGATACGAATCTACGATCTCAGAATCCACTCTTCGTCAATGAATTGATACTCTTGTATGTTATATTATAATTGTAGGTAGAAATCATAGAACTGTTTATATTGGTCTTAACTATTGCTGTTTTATTATTATTTTTTTCTAAACATGTTTGATGAATGAATATATATGCTTTTATATGTTTTATTTTATGTGTTACATTTATCAGCTCACTATACATGGATTTTTTAGTTTTTTCTTAACATATCTATAAAACAATTTGTAAATTTAATGTGTTCTCTGTAGTTTGATACTAGCCAATCCCGTTAACTTCCACTCAATCCAAACTCTGTCAATTACTATAGGCCCTCCCTCCCCCATAATTCAGTTTGTAAGTAATCAAACTGCACAAATCGACCTTATGTCCTAGGGTGGGATACAAACCCAAAATCTCAGCTGTGACTATTGATCAGAGAAATGAGACTTACCACTGAGGTACTACAGTAAAACATTTATGCAGAGTTACTTTTTGTTAGCAATATTTGAATAATATTATTCTTGTTATTGTAACATGCAATAAACATTTAGTTATTCGAATTATAACACATATTTTGTTAAAAAAGTTGATTAAATATTATGTGTATCTAAACCTTTATCTAGTCTTTAGTTCTAAAACAGCACCTAAAATATTGCCGTATAATTTTCCATCTCAAAGATTGCTGACTGTATTAACTAAAAAAAAAAAAAAACAGTTATATTATATATACTCAGACTTGTTACAAATTGTAATTAATATTTAAATATTTTAACAAAGTAAGGCATTGTATTGACTAATGCCATGTCTTCAGACAGTTTTGTTATATAATATTGCTGACGTCACGTTCCCAATGTCACAATCTGTCGTTTTAACAACACATGTTACAAAAAACAACATTGTAAGAAATAAGTGTCACATTTTATTGTTGTTTTTGATTTCTCACCATAGAGAAACTTATGTTATGTTGTAGTAGTGTAGTTATTGATTTTATTTATCAAAATAATCTGACTTGAGGTCCCTTGAGGAGGGAATAATGTTTTTTGGAATCATGTCCATTTGCCTGCAAGTTGCCCACGATACAAAGAAGGTGACTTTTTTGACCAAATGTGATAGGAGGGAAATTTTGTCCACCCGATTTTTATATTCACTTAGACAACTCAAGTATAAAAACCTTATTTTCTAAGCAAGGAATATAAACATTTTCCTGATATTTGACCGTAGCACTTATAGTTGAATCACGAATAGTCCACCTCTACAAAACACGACTTTCAGGCACTCTAAAAGTATACATCCTAAAAATATGAGCTGGGTTCGAACAAACACAAATAATGTATTATATAACTTTGATTTCAATCTTACAAAATATTGAGACAGTCGCAAAATATCAATAAACGTATCTTTTGTAGTTAAAACTTGAACTGAAAGATTCATTGACAGAAAGAAAGATATTTTCCAATTAGGCTGAAAGCTGGCTGACAAAGAAGAACGTGACCGTCTTACTTTCGGCTTCGCCAGTGAATTACATATGAAGTGTTTCTTCTTTACAGATATTTGTGTCGAGATTTATCTTTCTTTTTTCATATTTTTATTTATTTTTCATAACTTTCTTCGAATATACATTGTGTGAGGGGTTAAAATCGACGTTTAAATTTCATTAAAACCAGTTTAGCCGTCGTTTACATAAGAATATTGTTTTGTATAATGACATAAATCGTCTGTGCATTGTTCTACAATAATAAATAACGAGGTAACTTATTTTAAATGTTTTGCTATGAGTACATATTTTGATCATATCTATGTATTTATGTATTTTTTTAATATACAATTTTTATGTATTTATGTAACAATATTAAATAAAGTAAAAACTCATTCTAACTTAATTAAATTTATTTATCATTTACCATTTCACACACTTAAAAGAACGTGTTGGTCGACAAACAATAAAAATAGCTGTCGTAGTTGGGACGGTAAAGAAAAGAAAATTTTCTTTCGATCTTTTATGAAAGAACTTTATCAATCATCTCTAAAGATTTCTTTCAGTAGGGCGTCATCGTGGTACTTACCCAGTTCAATTATTCAATACAAAAAGGCTTCTAAATGTAATGTTTTGTAAAGTTTAGGTTTGGTTCATCATTCCTTAATTTTAGAGATGGGTTCGTCCGAACATATTTACACCATTATGTGTTTTTGGTTTTGTGAATGTGTGTATGACAATACTACCACAATGGTTTTGCATAGTTCATTACTTAAAAAAGACGTCAGTAATGCTGAATTATATTATTGTAAATCATAAAGCTGAAACCTTCTTAAGGTTTGTATTATTTGTATGAACAAGTTGAAATAAACTCCTTGAAGTTGAAGACATGTAGATTTCTAGAGAGTAATTAGATTATAAAGAGCTATTTTAATCAACTTGAAAGCCTCACTCAGTAGAAGTTGATCAAGCTTCAGTGATCCAAAGCGTACTGAACGCATCGCTGGAGAAATCCCAAAGTTTCACGGGTCGTTACGTCTCTTGGGGTTCCCGCGTCTTTACGTTTGTTTTCCTTCGTTTTGATGTTAAAAATAAGCTGATTTCGTAATACAAACTTTTCTTTCTGTATTGCCTACTTTTACTTTTGGTAAGAACGTAATTAAATTTACTTAAAAAGCCTAACACTTGTGAAAACTTCAACCGTAACATGAAGAGGAAATACATACATTTACAAAACAAACATTTTATTTCCAGAAGCATAAAATGTAGCAAAGGTTTTATTTTTTTATAACATTGAAATTATGTCAAGCGATATGTAAGTTTGTCATATTTCCTTACTAAGCGCGTTGTCTAAAGTGATGGGAAAAAATGCTTAGGACCAACTTATTAGTCGAAATTATATTTAATTGTCATCTGACGGAGTAATAAATTGTCATTTCAATGTAAGAAAAAATTTTGGTGTTGTTTAAATTACAAACCCTCTTGTTCATCATCGCTTTACATCAAATATTTATAAAAAATATCATACAATAAAGACTCCTAACCTTCGTATATTCAAATAGTTCGGAAAGTTCCTATTTAGGAATGAAAAATTATAAAATGGATAGTGAAAAGAAAATTTTATCACAGCATTAAACGACAATTGCAAAAAAGGGTCTTGTTTAATTTATATGGTAAAACCTTTGATACTGTTGATAGTAAAATACGGGGTCCAAACATTCAAAATGAATGGTGCAAAACTAAACAGTCGGTACTTCTGTTTCAATGATTTAAAACAGCTGATTGTTGCAAAAATGGAAGGGGCATGTTTATATTTTTGTATTGATAATGTTATGTTTTGTTTGGTTGAGTAACGCTAAAGCGTAAATCAAATCGCTACCACAAAGCAAGAGAAGCGTTTTGTGTTTAGAATTAGCTCGAACCCATGCTGTCAGTGTTTAACGGAACTTTCGATCAAAATTCAAAAACGATTTTCTACATCGGAACTGCATAGCTCGTTGGGTGAGGTAGTTTGAGACAACTGAGTGTTTGCGTGTCAAGAAAAGTTCGGGCCGTCCACAGACCTCGGTGGATGCTGTGGAGAGAATTGAAGTTATACACATAGTACTAAAACATCAACTCGCAAAGCTTGTAAGGAAATTTAGATACCACAGTCTACAGTATGGCGTGTCTTTCGTAAGCGGATGAGAATTACACCGTACAACTTGCAACTGTTACAAGCAATAGCCTTAGTGGCAAGCCAAAGCGCAGAGATTTTTTCCTTGCTATGATTGAACAGTTTGAAAATGATGGATTTGCTGACAGACCTCAGTGGACATGTAAATCGCCACAACGTAATAATATGGGAATCAGAAAACCCAAGGCAGTTTATTAAGTACACAAGGGATTCACCCAAACTAAACGTTTTTTGTGCTCTTAGCAACCGTAAAGTGAACGTAACCTTTATCTTTATTGAACGCACTGAAGACTCGTTGGGTCTCGTAACTATGGAAACATAACATTTTCTTGAGGGGTCAGGGTAAGAAATTAGATTTTGGCAATAACTTAATGATTTGTCATCACAGAGAGGAACTGTAGTGCCGCATGAAAAATGTATCATGAAAAACTGCTTAAAATAATCACCAATTTGACTTTTCCATTTTGATATTCTGAATTTTAATAGGGTTCGATATGAGCACGCTATTGTCCCGTATATGAAATTTTTCTTACTGTCTTAATTTTTTAGCCCCCCCCCCCCATGTAGTTAAAAAGACAACAACTAAAAACGTACAAGGAGCAATTTTTAGTTTCCTGAGACCATGAAACAGTAAAAAAAAAGTAATTTCTGTCGATTACTGAACTTATCCCTGTAGTTCGTATACTTATTAAGTAGCATTATTAAATCCGTCATTTCTTTCAGACTACTCAACTACTCTGAATTCTTGGATATTTCAGTTATTCTGAACTTTCAATTTAAACTTTCATTGCAGTTATATTAGCAAACAAAATGCAAGAACTTAAAAAGAAAGGAAATGAACAAATGTCAAGACAACAGAGTCGGGCAATTTTCAATGAAGCGTAAATTTGCTGAAAAGGTTTCGTCTCATTTGCTTTGTCAATTTATCAAAGAAATTTAGAAAGATTCCATCTTCTCTTTCATTAGAGTTGTTTTGCTTCTTTCCCCTAGTTAAAACAATATCTCTTTTTGTATCTACTTGAATAGACTTTTCACTTCAATATACTGGGTAAATCCTGTAAATATAAAGAAATGATTCAACTACACTGTTCTCAATTAATAAAGATGGAGTCTTAAAAAAAAAAATAATAATAATAAAAAAAAATAAATAAAAAAAATAAAAAAAAATACAAACGTAATCACTTAAATTATTTACAGTATGAAATAAACAAAAACTGCAATATCCAAAACTCTCAATAAGACACAATTTTCAAAATTGGACTGCTGGATGTTATAAGTAGAGTTATGATATTTTTCTTACTATCAATTTGTTGCCGTTCCCTATAAGGTTTAATATACCTTAGTGCTTGCTTGCAAATAAAGGTAACTAGGCCTGGTACACGGAAATGCACCAAAAATCGTGCGTCCACGATCGTACTTTGGACGATGAAGGGCAGTAAACTTGAGCAAAAAACGTATACAGATGTTCACGTTCTAGACTGCACAGTAGAGAATCAAGAGAGTCTACACTAGCGGCAAAAGAACGCAGAACGCAGAACGCTCGTTCTCGATGACGAGATGAACTGTCAAGAACATTGTACCCAAGCGGTAAATGAACGAAAAAATGTGCGTTCTCGACCAAGGTAAACGCTTAAGATCAATAAATATGAGTAAAAAAATTACGCTCGTCCTTAACTGCATGATTGTAAAAAACAACGCTTTAAGAATCTGATTTATAACTATAAAACAGAATTAGTAAGATACACTTATTTTAATTGGTATTTATAAACAATATCGTATTAATAAATACATATTAGGCTATACATTTAAAATTTACTTTCTCAACGAAGTTTTTCAATTATTTTAGGATTAACATAAAATCGTTTGACGAATGGACAGTTAAAATCACTGATAACTCAAAGCATGGAGATATCGTTATCAATTGCCGATAGACATGTTGACAGTTAACATGGAGATAAATTGACAGGTTATTTTCTATTTCCTCACTAACCATGGCAGTGAACTGTGTTGAAATGACACCAATATGTATGAGGCGAGGCGGTAGTCTGTACAACTGAGTGAATAGTAAATTATAATATTATAATCTGTAAATCATTCATAATTATAATATTTACAGTGTTTACTATGTCTCCAAGTGAAAGGTGTTTTGTTCAAGTGTACAGTAGGTATTGTTTAATAATACTTTTTGATCTATGATGTCAAGTCATGCACTTTGTAGTCAGCAATTTAGATTTGCAAGAACGAATGTATTACGATTAAGAAGAAGCAAAGTCTTCTGCTCATTAATCCACTAGCATAAAATGAAACTTCAACATCGGTCAATAAACCATATAAAAATGTACATTAACTTAGTCTTTTTTTAGTCTACTTTTTTAAGAAATTTCATTGTAAAATAAACTTAAACCATAATTACGTTATAAATATAATAAATAATCCCCTACTTTGTATAAGCCATTGCGTGAGAATGGTTCTGCTGGAATTAATGTAGTAAGTTTATGTAATAATTATGATGATATATTAAATATAATATTGTAATTTTACCTACTCATTAAATAGCGTCAACAAAAGTGTTTGACCGCCTGTTTTGTTGCCGTCCATCTGAGTTGTTATCGATGTCATTGAAGTTGTTGCCGTCTTAAGGTAAGAACGATTAAAAACTATAGAATTTGAACTATAGTTTGCTGATGTAGAACCCAATTGAAATTTAAAAATCTCAAATTAAAAATATCAAAACGGCGGCCACTTAAACAGTTTTTGTTCATATCCGCGTCTTATTCAACTTATAACACACTAAATTAAATACAAAATCGCTGATTTAAATTCTACATGTAATGGTACCAACCTTAACACTCGAATTTGACAAATAACGAACTTAATGTCGAAAATTTAGCTATAAACCGTGACCTTCGGTAAATATGCTGTTCTTATAGATATCCAGCAAGACAGAGTAACTTAATCGAGCGTGGCGAAAAGAGGATCGTCACATTTGTACAGCTTCGAGGTCACCGGGATTTTTTGACTACAATATTTGACTATATTTCCGAAGTCAAGAAAGTAATGATTTATACAATTATGAGGATTAAGAAAGGATTTCATTAACTTCATGTAATCATTGAGACCAATATTTTAGTATCTTTTATACGAAATACAAAATTTCATTTAACATCATCTGAATTATTTGAGCAGAAAGTTACTTTACCAAAATTAAAGAGAATTGTTATGATTCTTACCACTAGATAAGATCCCTTGATCTACCAATAAAATTTAACAAAACTTACAAGCCTCAAGAAACCAACTTTTGGGCTTAACATTTGAGGATCTGCTAGGATTACATTGTGTGATAGACCTGGGTAAGTACCATGTAGTTCTTATAATTTGTTAAGTTTTTTAACATTCCTATATAGTATGTATGGATTGGTTTAGAAAAAATACATTTTACGTCTTGTCCCATTTTTATTATTGACGTCTATTAAAGGAGGTGATAAAGAGAAAAGAAAAATGTTTTTTGCCATGAGTGGGGAGTAGTAAAAGATTGAAGACGTTAGTTTTGAGGGAGTAGTTCTAATTGGAGGTAAGAATATTTACTTCCTGCTAAGCAACTACAGTATCACGAACAGTGTCCTTAAACCTTGAAAACAAAACGAAATGTTAAGAAACGTTTTAATTTAAAACAATACCGTGTCCTTTGAAGCTGTCAGAACCTGTCGACAAAAACCGACCAATCCACAAGAAAATACGGTATTTCACTTCATTGCTGAACACCTAGTATTGTCGTGATTGTATAAATCAAAAATAATTGGAACGGAGTTCGAAGTGGGAGGAATTTACTAAGGCTCAGAGTATTGTTAGGAGGACCCAATTAAAAAGTGATTTCTGACATGTCATACGTTCGACATCGTTGTTGTAGTCTGTAGCTAAGGTCGATAGCGCCGTTAAAATTAAAATATAAATAAAGTGCTATGGTGTGCTCAGAGAACTCTATTGGAATTCAGAATAATCGAATTATAAATGTCAAATCTGCTTTTTAAACAGTTTGTTGTTTATACCTACATAGTGTTTATTAAACTTATAACACACTAAAATAGGTCATAATTTTCAAATGTCTTTCTCGTTGTGAAGACAAATAGTTTAGTTATTTGAAAAAAATAATATTTCAACCCTAACCTGAAAATAAAATGTGACATTCGTATAGTTATGACAACCGGCAGAGACAAGTCACTGATACAAACGCACAGAGTAGTAGCAACTTACCCTGCTGGAGGAGACTCATTAACACGTTGACTGCTAGCGTCCACGATCGTGGACACAGGGGGGCGCTGCCATGTGCGCGCGTCCACGATCGTGGACGCCATAGTTTTGTTTCGATTTAGAAACACTGACGCCTTAGATTCGTCAGTGTGTCTAGCATTTGTGTGATGTGGAACGACTGGTTTTGCGCATGTGGGGAGATAGTTTTCTTCCATTTTTGCGATCGTAGTTTTCAGTTGCCGTGTTTCCATGGTAACATATGTGTTATGTGGACGTCTCCAGGTGCTCACGTCCACGATAGTGGACGCAGACTAAAATGGCCTAAAATACATTTTTTTGCCCAAATTGTCTTCCTACATGTTTTCCATCATAATACATCTGATATTAAGTAAAAATTTTTTTTTTTTTATTTTTAGCATGTGCCAACCACTATTGCATGACTTTTAGCAGTCAATGTGTTAATCTACGAATTCAATTTAACATATCCCTAAAGGCTCAAGAAAGCAACTTTTTGACATTACGTTTAGAGGGTGACTTATTACATTTAGTGTATTATATTGCCTTATGGGGCTGGGTAAGTACCATGATGGCGTCCATCGACTTTTTCTAATCTGAAGAAAAACATAATCAAAAGAACAAGAAAACGACGATTTGTTTCAATATAGATCAAAAAATCGAAAACGAGAAAAATTATGAAATTTTTTACTAAAATATTTATTGAAGAAATGTTCAATCTCTTTTCTCAATACTTGGTACAGCCATTCATTCTCATTTATTTATATACCAACGAATAATATCTTAATTGTCTTTTAACTGCTTTGACATATTATTAAATAAAATATTTACTGAAAATGATTGTACTTTGAAAACGTTTATTTAATTTTGGAACACCCCCATTGCATCAATTTGTGCTTTTCTTGTGGAGTACTTGTATTATAATTTAGAAATCCATTAAAGAAATCATCCCCAGTGTTAAATGAAAGCTCCGCCATTGTTGAATGCACTCTATATTTTATCAAAAGGAATTCTTATTTATATTCTCCTGACAACAACAGCTGTTTCGGATTCTTACCACGCCATCCTTACATAATTACGTACTCTGACATCTACTTCAAATGGAATTCTATTCCTTTCATCAATTCCAATTTCCTACAGCCTTCTATTTACAAAAAACATGTTCCATTCTAGTCTGTGTTGTTCTTTTTAGAACATTAATATTTCCTTTAGATTTGTTTGCTCTTACTTTCTTAGGTGTAGAATAGAGAAAGCCATGTGGTAGATTAAAAAAAAATCAATATTAAAATATTTTAAAAATATACTTTTAACCACAAACTTTAAGTTTTTGGAATAATGTCTGTCTGTCGTTCGTAATAACCCAAAGAGTAAACTGATTTTAATCAGTTGTCATAACTCCAAAATTTGTCTATAAATTTGAATTTTTCAAATTTATCTCTAAAATTTTATCTAATTTGCTAAAATATTTAAGTGCAAAAACTGTTAATAATTTATTATTTACTATAACTTACTAACGAAAATACAATAGATAAATTCGAGTTAAGAACTATTATTAATGAAAAAAGTTTTATATTTGTTTACTTAATCCTGATTTATATTTTACAGACGTCTGACTATAAATATTCACAATACTGTAGGAGTTAGAGGATCAACTTGTACAATTGTGGATTGACGGCAAAGTATTAGCCTGATACACTTTAAAATATATTAATCCTAACGTTATTTATTACAATATATTTGTTGTTTTTAGAAAATATAGAATCCATGATATTGAGATAAGGAAAATGAGTTTATATATATTTTAATAATTTGTTGTCATATCCCATTCTTAGATTAACGTGCATTCAAAACGTATATTCATAAATTTAAAACGACTTACTTATTCAACGTAGATATTCCTGTGAATGCTTTTTGCTGGTGCTCTCTGCTGTACCAGTCAAGGTAATGTACTGTAATGTTTCATATGCATTGGGTCCATAGTGATGGGCAAATACTAACATTCTGCTTTTCTTCTTTTGACACTGTGCACGATATCTTAAACGAATTGTAGCTCAATAGAAAATGCACTAACAAAAAGGAAGATAGTATTCTGCTAGAAAGAGTACATAAACAGTAATGATACACTGTCGGCCAGCTCGTCAGAGTCATCAGAAATTTTAGTGCAGGAAAGAAAGTCAATTTATAATGTGCTCACACGAATGTTTTTTTTTCTTTTTTTTTTTTTAGTAAATACAGGTCGTATAAGAATTAAAACCTGAGAGCTGAAAGCATTCTCACGGGTTTGAACTTTTAGAGAAGGAATACAATTGAGGGATGAACTTTTTTTTTTTTTTAAAGTCTGGGTTTCAGCACGGTACAACATTTTTCAAAAAAATGTTTTTATACAACCCAATAAAGTTTGAGTTTGGAACTAAATTTCGTAAAAACCTATCGTGGGATGGATAGCTTTGACAATACCACCTCTTGGGAAAGATAATTCTCAAATATTGTCCATCCAATCGAAGACCAACTCAGATAATGCTGAATTAATAATATGTACGTTTCTTGGAACTAATTAAAGTTCCTTCTAAACGACATTTGGAGAATGTACTATTTCAAATTGATATTTTGCTCCGACATCATTAGATTTATTTTCATAGAAGGAGTTAAATGATCAAAATATTCGTCCATAAATATTCAACGAGCTGAATCAATCTACACACCGTCCATAACACAAAAGAAAATGTGTATAAAAACGAGTGTAAAATGTCAAGTCATGTATATAAAATGAAGGCAATAACTTATTTTAAACACCTCATATGAAAGTATTAGGTTAGGTTAGGTTAGTTTACGTTAGGTTGTAAGGTTAGGTGAGGTTAGATTAGGTTATGTTAGATTACGTTAAGTTGTTAGGTTAGGTTATGTATGGTTAGGTTAGGTTATGTTGAGTTAGGTTAAGTTAGTAAATAATAAATGTGTAACCTAAAATACTCACACCATGAGACTTTTTAACGCATTTTATTTCCTTTAGAGCGAGCAAAGTAACGTTGCTTTAGCTTACTGACCTAATATACATACAATAATTAATTAGTGTTTTCTTAATAATCAAGCAAACATAGTGTAACTCATATTGTCTAATATTAATCTTTACAGATAATCTGAGTAAAGAACTTTTATTAATGAAGCAGTTTCTTCATGTTACATTTAATCCTGTTTCGACTTTATCCTGTATTTATTAATGTTCATCTATTAATAAAAGACATATTATTAATTGGATGTTCACAAGACTGTAGGATTTAACTATACCAAATTTTATATTGATTGCAGAGTATTAGACTGATGTACTTTACAGTATACTGATTGTAATATTAATAATAACTAGTGGTTCTCCCTTCTTGGATGTACTAAGTATTATAGGGATTATTGATTATTTCTCGAAAACAGCCATAATTAATTATTGGTCGAAAAACAGGAATTATTTGTTGAAAACAGCAATTATTTATCGAAAAACAGCAATTATTTGCCGAAACCGCAATTATTTGTGAAAACAGAAATTATTTGTCGAAAAACATAAATTATTTGTCGATAATAGCAATTATTTATCGAAAAACAGCAATTATTTGCCGAAACCGCAATTGTTTGTGAAAAAAAGCAATTATTTGTCGAAAAACAGAAATATTTCTTGAAAACCCATTAGTAAAACTGACCGGTATTTGCATTTGTATCTGAGAAAGATTTTGCAATAATTATGCACTGTTGAATTTTGTAACTATAACCTAAGTTCATACTGTTGTGTCTTGCGGAAGCGAGAGAACCTTCTTCATAATGCCACCTGTCCCCCATCAAGTCCAGTTTTTATTTAAAACAAGTTTTTTGTCATTCAACTTATTTCCTCGTCTGTTAGGGCATCCACGACCCTGAATTAAAAAACTGGTTTTCCACGGTAATTTCTTTACTGTCACAAAATGAACACAATCTGCTTTTGGATTAACTTTGCTTAAATCAATGTTAGACATAGTTGTTTTTTTCTTTGCGATCTCAAGGTCACAATATCACAAAAAGAATGTATTATAGAAGTTTCAAAGTACCCTGTAGTAGGGTAACTCTGGGTATTGAAATGCAGAATATATTTTTATTCTACTCTTTCTGATTTTTGTTCTTTTTTTCAAAATCAATATTAATTATAAATTTTCTAGAATATCTGATGCTATAAATTTCGAATATTCCTGAAAATCTGATCATTTGTTTTTTTTCCGCTATAAAATGAGGTTTGATTAAAATTCTGTAATGTCAAATATCAATAACTATGTTAAAATATATATCAGAGGAAACGTAATTAGTCCTTTTAATACTGAAAAATGTGATTTCATTATTTTGATTGTGTTTTAAAATTGTTGAAATATCGGTAAAATAACTATTTCTTGGTACATAATTAAAATATTCTGGTAAATTTCTTTTTTACCAATATTTCAAATAGTTTTTAATATATTAAAAATAAAATATTATTTTTTTAATATTAAAAGGAATAAATATATTCTGCCATAAAAGGGAGTTTTTAATAGTTTTTTAACTCAGCTGTAATTCAACATACAATATAAATGAAATTATAATTTTGTACATTATTCAAAAGTCCAAATATGTTGATCTTAATATTTTGGAAAATCAACAGTTTGGATATACCGCTCATCAAAGATTTTAAATGAGCTCTAGTTATTAAATGAGCTTAAAAGTATCTAGTGGACATTATAATATTTGGTGTTACACTTCAATATTATAGTATAAAATATTTTAGAAATTTTGGTTATCAAATATCAACACATTCTGAATTTATATTTTATTTTTAATAAAAGACGATTAGTAGTTGTATTTATTACAAGGTATTTTTATACATGTGTTTTTAAGAATGTTTGTCTTTAATTTAATTCTCTCATCACTTCCCAAAGTTTGACATACATTGAAAGACCCATTTTTTTCCAAAGAGTACTGTATGCAATTTGGAGGATTGCAATCTTAACTAATCATCAAACTGTATACAGTTGGATCAATATTTTCTTTTTTCAATGGAATTAATTGATTGACAAATTTGATTGATTATTGTACTTTGGAATTTAATCTGTAACTTCGTTTGCTTAGATGTAAACAGTGTCCTAAAATATATGTCCTAATTTAGCAAAATGATATCTAAACAAAGAAGAAAGTTCTTTTGAACCAATGTTTGAAAAAGCTTCGTTCCGTCTATTCCCCATTTTGTGTGTTTATTTTAAAGAAATAATGAGAATTTACTTAATAAAATAAAACTCGATCTCAAATTCTTCCAAATCGTACGTTTATTTATTTAAACGGGTTTCAACGACAAATCACCATCTTCAGTGATTTACGAGATGCAATTTGGCTAAAATGTATGTAGTTATGGCTTATATATTGTAACTCATGCATCACTGAAGATGGTGACTTGTCGTTAAAACATTAAGTATAGGTACTAACACCTCGCAAGTCAAGCTCAATATTTATTTATAAGTAACAGAGCTAAAACTACTACACATATTAAAGTTAAAAGTGAGATTTTTATCAGATAATATTTACTTTTAGGTATGTGTACGAAAACAAAAGTGTTTCCAAAGTTCATGAATATAAAAATACCTATCAATAACAATCTTCTAAACGGATCGAGGAAGATACTAAAAGGAATTGGTTAAATTTGGAAATAAAATTGTTATATTCTAAACAAGTTAAAGTTCATCTATTACTCTTGAAGTTCATCCAAAGATAATTCAAAATATGGATAGATATAGTTATGAAGAATTAAATACATGATTTGAGACATTTATATCACTGATAAAACTTGACATAAAGATCCAACTTTTAAATAAGTAATTAAAATCATTGTGTAAAAAGAAAGAAGGATATAAGCAAAGTGAAAAAGAGAGCAATTTCCTGAACAAAATTATGTATATAATTGGAGTAAAGTGAATTTTAATTAGAATAAAATTAATAGTGCAAAGGCCTAAAGTTTAGCATTTAAAATACAAAAGAAATCGAGGTACTTTACTAGTGAATGTCGTAACTGCATTAAGTTTGAAAAAAGTGACGTAAAAACATGCCTGCGAACTGTTATAAAGAACAAATTGGATGAAAAAGAAGAAACAACTTATAAAGCAAAACCAACACCCAATAACAATTATGGTAGAATTGTAAAAGAAGTAAATAAAGAAGAAGCTCACAAATAACAGAAAATTGCGACTTTGTCGTTGCAACATGTTTAAATAAAAAAACCTACTATTTGTGAGTGTTTTTGTACAAGTTTTATTCTGTTAAGTATTCCATCTCACAAGTCAAGCTCTATATTTATTTGAAAAAAATAATAACTTAAAAAAGTATCATCATTTAGACCGAAAATTTGTATATACACTTGGCGTGGTAGGTTGAACTTGTAGGCTATAACTAGAATCAAAACTATCTTATAAATTGTCTAAATGAATTGAAACAAATTGGCTATTGAATTTTGTAATGGTAAATACCTCAAACGCTAAATAGTATACAAAAAATGTAAACTGCCGCCATTTTGAAAATTTATAAGATAAAGATTCTTAGTATACGGATAAAAACTCCAAATGTTACTAATTTCCAAATGTCTTTTTAAAAAATAAAAATGATCAATTAAATGAAGAGTTTACGGAAATACTTTTACAAATTTTAATTTATAATTTGATGCTCTGCAAACTTTCATAATTTAGGATAATTTTTAAAATACCTTATAAACATAAATAAGGCTACAGTAATGAATAATAAATAGGGCTACATAAATATGACCTACAGTATATTTAAAAAATATAATTTTAAAAATACAATAGTTAGCCTACGTAACAAAGTATTCAATTTTAATAATGACAACAATGCCGCTTCTACAATTTGCATCCTTTGAGCACTTTCCCTCCCCTCCCCATCATCATTATAAACCCAAAATGTATTGCTCATTAAGCAGGAGCATGAGGCACCTATCCAGCTCACTCTATATGCAAACAATAGAACTTTCCCCAGTTATATTCAGTGTCAAAAGCATTAGACGATTGTTGCATTGTGTGTGATAGCTCTGGCATTTTAAAATGGAATACGTAGATAAAGGAATAAGAAAAAGTGAAAAAAAAAAAATATGTGTTCAGTGAATACATTTTATTTGTGAGACTTTTTAATACATCTACGATGTTCGTTAGGGCCTAACTGGCGTCGAGAGGGTAGTTTTATACATAATTACAAGATTCAGCTGTGTAAAAAGTGTTTTAAACAAACACTCTACTGGTTAAGACAACTTAAACACTAACCATTACGATTTAACAAACACAACTGTACGTTGAAAGGAATTACTAGTAGCAACTTTAATATAAAATACTGTTTATGCTAGGATGTGTTTACGACAAAAGCTATGCAAGTTTAGGCCCTTAAATATATTGACATTTTTCCACGTTTCATTTTCACTTTGCGATTGACTTTGTAATTAGTTTTTGTTAGTTCTTATTTGGTTTTTGGAAAACGCAAGTGGGAAAGTTACTGCAACTTTTTTCACCATTTATTAGTTTTAATAAAGAATCGTTATTATTAGTAGTAATATATTATACTGAAAAGATAAACAGAGGGAAACTAAAACATTTTTGGTCAGGGGGGTGGGGGGACAGTATTAATGCTTAAATCGCTTCATAGGGTAGTAATAAATTACGCAAAATTTTACCCATCTGACATTTCTTATTAACAATATCGAAAAATGGCAATTTCTTTTTGTGAGTTGTCACATAACCTCAAAATTTATACGTGCCCGTTTTAAACAATTAGACCAAAGTAATGAAACTTTAGAAAAAATGCTTTTTTTAAGAAAATTAGAACCATCCCAAATTTATTTCAATATTTCCGTAATATAACCTAAAAACACTTTTTTTTTCTTTGAAAAACGTTTAATACATAATCTAAAATGGTTTACCTTTTATTTCTACACAAATGTTTTCGGTACTTATCTACAGAAGACAAGACAAACAAAACTTGTTGTTCATTACAAAGAAAGTTTGTGTACATATAACATCTGAAGATGGTGATTTAGTTATAGAAACGTTGTCCACTTGAAAAAATTAATGTTTTATGAAAAAAAGTTTTTTTTTTTTTTACTTACCAAGAAACCAAGTGTAGGATGTCTTTTCGTCACTGATCTTCACGTTTCATTGCCTCTGAAACAGAAAACAGTATTTTTTAGATGCTGTCCGTCCGTTGCAGTTATCGTTTATACTTAATCATAATATCGGATACAAATATTACGATAGGAACATGAAATTTTATAAAAGAAATTATATTGAGCTCATGTTGGAATCCTATTGAAATTAAAAATAATCGAAGTTAAAATGTAAAAATGGCGGACATTTTAAATAGTTTTGTTTCATATCTCGTGTGTTATTCAACTTGTAACGCATTAAAGTTGATAAAAACTTGCATATTTCAATGCTCCATGTAGTGGTACCAACATCACCGTTTTACCCATACAAAGAACAAAGTTTTTGTTAAAAATGTAATTTTGAAAACCTAACTTCCCAAAAAATTGTGACATTCGTATGGTTACGAAAGCTGTGTCACTGACACGAGCGTAGCGAGTGAAGGCCTTTTAACGCACACACATCTACGAGGCTCATTAAGACCTAGCCGACTTCCAGAGTATATTGATATACACCATTACGAGGCTCTGTTTGTATTACTTTATATGATGGGGCTGGGTAAGTACTATAATGGCGTTTACTAACTAGTTTTGATTGCAGTTTCTGGACTAAATAATTCTCGCTTAAGCAGCGAAAGTAACAACGTAGATCAACACAATTCCAAACATATACCCTTGGGATTAACGATGTGGAGAAATATGTTTTGTGAGTAGCTGTTCTACTGAAACCTTATTGCATCAGGGTTAAACACTATAAAAGTACAATGTTATGGGGTTTCTGCGTTATTTGGAAGGGTACAATGCGGGGGTTGTATCATTCATTTTATTAGAAAAGGCTGTATGAAGTTTTTTATATTTTTTGTATTCTTACTTCCCTTAAAAAAATTTCAAGTAAGTTAGGTTAAAACACCGTTTAATATTTTCAGCGTTAATTAAACATTTTCTTAATGATCGAGAAAATGTACTCTTATTTGTTAAGATTTGAATATAAAGTGGCACAGTTGAAATTACTTTGGTGCTGGATACACAAAAGACTACGTAAATTCGGTTTAGGTACATTTTTAATTTATTGTGGTAGCGTCACAGATTTTTTGTAGAAAATTGTAATCACTATCTTCACTTCTTTCAAAAAAGCATAACTTTACATACGCACAAATTTTTAAATGATAGAATAGGTGCTGTATGCTCTCTTTTAGATTTATTTGACGTAATACAAATAATTTCGTATAGTGTTATTTATTTTACTGCTGTGAAATGTATTCCTTCTCAAATCGCTCTCACCATTGTTATATAGATTTTGTAAGTGCATAGTAAATAGTATAGTATTTATATTGTAATATATTTTGTTAATTTATCCTTAAGGGAATCAATATGAATAAGCGAGCCTAGAGTCGGCAATAAACTCTAAATATTTTCTTTGGTACACCTGCTGAAAAAACATATTGGCAAATTAAGACATCGCAATCTACATAGTAATGCTTACAAAAACCAGGAAAAAATGAATTCCTAGTGATGCTAAAAATATTTTCTTTAAGGGCTCGTAACCATGTAATTTACCGTTAACCACCAACCTGATTTCATCTAAGGTGTTATCATGTGCGAACGCAATAAGATCACCTTTGAGACATTCATTACATAAACTGTTCACATATTGAAAATAAGGTTCCAGACAGAACTGGCTCTGAGGAATTCCATGCTTTACACTCCCGCTCTTACTGGTTGTTTGGATTTTAGTCTGTTGCGTTCATCAGTTAGGAATGTACGAAATCATCGAAGTACAATCCCTCTTAAGCTTGCATCTTGCGGCCGTATCATTCACTGTATCAAAGGCCTTCATAACGTCCACAAATGTTCCAGAGCAATATTTTTTTCTGATTTATGCCGTCTTACTCATAAAATTTAGAAAACCATTGTTAATAATTAATTTTTTCTTTAAAGATGAATTAATTAAGACTAAAATCGTTGTACTTTTCAATTTGACTTTTTTTTTTAATTATGGCAGTGTTTGGATTGGTTCTTTAAACATGCCTGAGTTCTTTATTTTCAATATTCGAATGGTAACTTAATTAACTATTAACAGAATAACCACCTCTTATCTTATTACAATGCTACAATCTTCTCCTTATTATCAATAATCCTGAATGATTCTAATTGTTGTGTATCAAGTATGCTCATGCGAAGTCTCAATTCTCTAGAGATGTTCGCCTAGTCCGTCTGTATATCTTCAAGAATTATTCACCCAGGAAGCTATTACTCGGCAAGTCCGTCTGGCTATCTTCAAGATTTTCCTCCAGCACCGCCTACTGGCCACGTTTCCTCCCAATAAATGGTTTAATCAATGGTATAATCGATGATGTCTGCCTTGTTTGCAAGGTAAGCTATTTCGTCAGTGATCCAGGTCTGTCACAATTGTTGTCTTTCTGGCTACTTAAAAAGAACATAGACTCTATTTCTAACTAAAATTATCCTTTTTCTAACAGAAACTACGTTCAAAAGTGAGTTATAAGAAAAATATCTTTCTTGAATGTAGCCAAAGTACGTCCGCATTCCAAATTCAATTAAAATTTGTTTACACGTTTCGGTTGAAAGACAGACAAACATCATTACCGAAACCACTTTTTTGGACTTAGCGACTTCTCAAAATGGACATCTTCGCCTAGTTGTAGGTTACATCTCTCTCTTTCATCTTTCATATCAGGTCTCTTGACTAAATTATCTCCTCTTCAAACTCTAACTCTAATTGAGTATTGGAGGACTAGTAAGTAGTATCTAATTTATACTCTTTATATTTTGTTTAAGACCACGATGACTGTAAGATTTTTTTCCTATAAAAAGTCACAGAAACCTGGAGCGTGACGTCATTCTGATATTTTGTCCCTATCACTCTTTTAACCGCAGTTGTTATCAAAGCTTGGCAACATGGTGTTACTTTTGTCTATCAGTGATTGTGATACTTTGCTCATCACTAGTCCATCTAATATCACACTGGTTTTCAAGGAGTGTGCCTTGCGCACCATTAAAACAAGTTATTACATAACTCTGGTATGGTACTAAAAGCAAAACGTGTAGGAGAGCAGCCCGTATTTACAGAACCGGTTTTTTTAGTCTTGTGTCTTATATCTTACGATCCATACTGAAATGAAGACCTTCCATATTTAGGCTTCTTTTTCCATTCTTACATTAATTATTTAACACAGAGAAAGTTTTTTAAATGATGTCATATCGTTCACGGAACAGTCAAAGTTTGTAAAACATAAACTTAGTTTTGAAATGATTTCTCTCTGATAGTTGTGCAGCACTCTACAGCTCAAACGAACTGATCATTTTGATCAAATTTGATATATTAGTTTAGCTTCAAAGCGTTTCACATTGTCTTGATAGATTACAAATTTGTGTTGCTAATATAAAACCAAAACTCTATAGTCTGATTTTTTCTAAATTGACTAACGATTTTGATCATAAAAGCCAAAACGAACTAGATGGTTAATTTCGGCGTCTTTACAAATTACCGATGAACCGTAATCTTTTACTTATGTAGTAGTCTATACGAAATATAGGGTAAGTTTGGTGATTGTCAAACATTAGACATCCGTTTCTGACTGATTTTTACCTTTAAAACCTAAGGATAAAAAATTATTATCTAAAGCAATCCAGCCGACGTTGTTGTCGTCTGTTGCTAGTATGGTACCTTGTTGTGGTAACTTGTTGCTAACGTGCTTACTAGTTGGTACTTTGTTGCTAGATACTGACTTGTACTAATTATCTTACTAGCTTGTTTCTAGCGTGTTTCTGCCTTGCCAGCTTGTTGCTAACGTGCTTACTAGTTGGTACTTTGTTGCTAGATACTGACTTGTACTTATCTTACTAGCTTGTTTCTAGCGTGTTTCTGCCTTGCCAGCTTGTTGCTAACGTGCTTACTAGTTGATACTTTGTTGCTAGATACTGACTTGTACTTATCTTACTAGCTTGTTTCTAGCTTGTTTCTGCCTTTCCAGCTTGTTGCTAACGTGCTTACTAGTTGGTACTTTGTTGCTAGATACTGACTTGTACTTATCTTACTAACTTGTTTCTAGCGTGTTTCTGCCTTGCCAGCTTGTTGCTAACGTGCTTACTAGATGGTACTTTGTTGCTATAATGGTACCTTGTTGCAAGCGTGGTAGCTTGTTACTCGCGTACTACCATGGTAGCTTGTTACTAACGTGCTTACTAGTTGGTACTTAGTTGCTATCGTGCTGCGTTGTTGCAAGAATTCTAGTTTGTACCTAGAGTGATAACTTGGTACTATGGTTGTAGCTCGTTGCTAGTGTGATAGCTTGTTGCTAGATACTGACTTGTAGTTATCAAACTAGCTTGTTTCTGCCTTGCTCGCTTGTTGTTAGCGTCCTAGACATTTGCCAGCTTGTTGCTAACGAACTATGAAAGCGGGGTAGATTCCTTGTTGGTGGAATGCTAGCTTCCTTGTTGCTCGCTTGTTATTTTCTTGTTGCTATCGTGCTAACTTGCTTATTGCTACCGTGCTAGCTATCCTACTAGCGTGCTAACCTGATATTAGCTACCATGGAAATTTGGTTAGTGTTACGGTTCTAGCTTGCTAAATATTGTGCTATCTTGCTTCTTGCTACCATGCTAGCTTGATTTTTAATAACATGCTTGTTTGTTTCATGCTAGAATGCTAAAATCGACCTGGATAAGGTACTAGCTTGCTTTTAGTAGCGTGTTAGATAGCTTTCTAGGTTGCTAACTAGCTAAGGTTATCTAACGTTAGGCTAGGTTGTGTTAGGGTTGCTAGGGGGATAGGTTAGTTAAATTATTTTAAGTTTGTGACATACCAACTACCACCATTGATTATGTTAGGTTTGGTTATTACAAATATGTAACATAAATAATTCTGCATCATTACCCACATCGGACTATATACGGCGTCTACATATCTATAGGTTTTTTCTTTTCATCAGTTTATTTACTTCAACAAATTTTAAACATCTCCATTGCCTGTGCAAAGGAATTTTCTGCTTAAATACATGCGGGAAGTTGTGTGTAATATCATCATGAATTTTTCTATAATAATGTAAATATATACTTTTTTTAACGTATTAAATTTCACAAAAAAACTACCGAACAAATATGAATAAACTGATTTGTCTCAACGCAGGTGCTGATAGAATCTGAAAGATCCAAAACGTCGAAGGATAGATTACTTTAAATATATACACAGATACAATTAATTATAACTCTGAAATGGTGTATAATTATAATTTCAACAACTCTATTTGGTATATATAAAATAAATATCGGGTAAATATTACAAGTTACCACAAGAAAACTGATGCATTCGCAAAACGAACGAAATCGATGTTGGAAAATAAAAGTAGACATTACATTCAATTTCAAAGATCAAAAGAGCTCGAGGGACGTAATGAGAGTCTGAGTAATAACATACGGATTTCATAAACAATTATGGATTATAATGAAACAAAATTACAGTTTTCATACACATTGGATGGTTATGAACAGAGTAGACAATCTTCATATTCCCCCCCCCCCCTACAATTTAAAACACTGTAATAAATGTTGAATTATGATTAAAGCGTTACACATCGTCAAATACTTCTTTAGGAGCAATAATGTGTTTCATAACTACACGGTATTTTATGGAAAATGGTTGTCTGAGTGATTCTCTAACCCTTACTTTTGAAGCAATCAGCAATGATTCGGTCTCAATTAATTTACACGATGTAGTTTTTTGTTCACAACTTTAACATAAGTAATTAATTTCCTTATCCTAGGCTCTGCTCCACCTCCGCCAAATCGGATTCATTTCCTATAGGAATAATGCTACACTTGAGCAGTTGTACTGATGTCAATTTTCATCTCAGAATTATCGTTAAAAGATCTTTTTTAAGATCACGTGAACGCGGATGTTTCCCTTTTTAAAAATTGGGATATAATCATTAGTGGTTGAACAAATGGAGTGGACATTTGTAAAACAATTTTTTTGCTATTTTGCTATTTTTTTGTGAGTTAGTGAATGATATTTTTGAAAAATTAAAAAAAAGGAAAACACTCAGTAGTTTATTATCTATTTAAATAAATAATGCCGAAGTTTCTAACTTTAAAAAGTAGGGCAGATACAATGGATTAAATGAAAAAAACGTATCCATGCGTACAAGGCTGCCCTCGCGTGGTTTGAAAGAAAATTACTCAGACGCGGAGGAATATAGCTTTTACCACTGAAAAGCCTTTGTTTTTGTTTTTTTTTAATGTTTCATAATATTACTAAAACTAACAACACGTTAATTCTTAAAATATTACGTAGTATTATACATAATGCCAAATATAACCATTAATATAAACTATTTTTGCTTGAACAACAAACATGAAGTATTGTTTTTTGTAATACGATGGTGAGTTACGCTGCAACCTTGAGAGATCTATGGCCACATCTATATCTACTCGCCAGGGCGATTCCCGTCTATTCCTGGGGAATCAAACTGCCACTCCTTTAGGAAATGTAGCAAATAAAAAGGATCGATCGTGAGTTTTCCCTATACATCCTCTACATACCACCCTAAGCCTTTTGCTTTTTGTGTATAATTGGAACACAATCGACTAATGCATGGTTTTTCGGATTCCTCTTGGTAGAATCTGTTGTTCCAATCATTCTCTATTACTATTGATTTAAATTATTTTCTGAGTCTACACTGCCCCGATAGGAACCTTTCACTATTTAATTTATTTTCACACAGTATGATGAATTTTAACTTTTATAACTTCCTATAAGATATTTGAATCCTTAAGTATTATTATTATATTTCGTAGACACTTGTCTTCCAAAAGAATAATAAATTACAATATTTGTTTGTAATAAATTCCTCTTCGTTTTATGAAAAATGGGTTTCGAAAGCTCTGTTTCAAACTTTCACTGACGGACATTTTACACTTCCTCAAAAAAATTCTACTTTAAAATAAAGTTTCTTACCTGGTTTCCGTCAATTGACCTCTTTTTTGTATTAGTGACGCGTTTCGGGACATTTATCCCATCTTCAGACACAACATACAACGTGTCACTAATACAAAACAGAGGTCACTTGGCGGAAACAAGGTAAGAAACTTAATTTAAAAATAATAGTGACCTGGAAACTGAAAATGAATTCTACTTTCCTTTCGCCTTTTTTCTGTACTAATTAACTATAAAATGATATACCACAAACCAACATATATTTAAGATGACTCCAACTTCTCTCCTTTCACAGATCCTCCTAGGGTGGTTGGGGAGGGGGTTATTAAAAATAAGTTAGAGTCTAAACTAAACTAAAGTCTAAGATTCCCAAAGTTTGTATTTTGTATTCCAATTTATAACAATAATTGAGAGGAACTAGAGACTATATGATAACACTGTATAAGAATGTGAAAAAATATAGAATACCCTATCACCTACTACTATTACATTAAAGTACTCACGTAAGAGAAGTCAAGAATTGTACCTTGAGACACGAAATCCAAATAACCCTTCAAATAAAAACCTCATATCATTGCAGTTTTATAGTGTTATGTTTCCCTGCCATGTTACTTAACATTGTTTTGATACAATATGGTTTCAGTACTGTATAACACTTTAACCTTTATTTTTTATAACAAAGTAAGCCCAAGAAAACGTTATTTGGAGTTCCTTTGAACTATATTGTATTGCTATCAGATGTGAATATAAATATATAATCGAGAGGAAATTGTTTTGGGTTCTATTTCTTACAAAAAATATATATATCAATGAACTTGATGAATACAGTACAGAATACACGGAAAACCTTTTAAATATTAGTGTCAATTTGCCTACACATAGTTTGGATTACAACTGTTGGCGTTAGTATCTCCCTTAGTCCTGGCGTTCAAGCGTCAAACAACCGTATTGCGTTTAGTAGTGAGACATGTGTTTTGATGATAATGTTATCTATTGAGGGAGCAGACGATTTTAGTACAATATTTGTTTTAGTGAAGTGAATGTTACACACAAGATGTCCAAAACAGACATAATTTCGAAGATCAATGTGTCTTGTAATGCATCGAGGCAGTTGATTCAGAAATTCCGAGAATCCGGTTACATGTTAGACGCTACCAAACTGACAAAGAAGGAAGTATTTGCTATCTCTGTTGGTATGCTCTAACGTCCGAAAAACCCATCAGGAAATTATCCCATCGGATTAGTTTTACTTATGATAAGACTCATAGGGCTTACAAAAAACCTGAGCCTATAATATTATAAAATTATGACTGCATGAACCAAAATTTGACGACAGTTCAAGCGGTTGTTGGTAACGCAGGTGGTTTTTAGACCTTACTATACTATATACTAGAACACTTTTTGACAATACATTTCAGTCGAGATATATCGGCAATAAGAATTCCATGTCTGCTGGGCATGTAATCTCTTTGTAATGAGTTACCCCTACTTAGAGAGACTATTGGTGTTTGGATTGAATTGACACATAGTGGGTACTTTTATTCTCCGAGATTATCAACTATTTGTATTAAGATTACCCTTATTACTGTCACGTATTGAGTATCCTTTCAAGCAGGATGACACTTTGTCTCGTAAATCTACGACGCTTTTGAAACACTTGTTTTGTTACAGAATTATTTGTAAAACTATTTAACCTGCGTATCATAACAAACCTCAAACTAATGATGATTTAAAAACAGACATTGTAAATCCGGAATATAAACTTGTAGAAATGTTAGGCACCAAATTTTTGTTTGGGATCTGCTTACGATTGATTGTTTTTATTGCAGTGGCAGTGGCACAAATAAAGAAGGAGGGAATCAAACACAAGAGTAGTGCCCCGAAGCATTTCGAAACCCTCATTTGTATCGAGTCCCCTCCATTTATTAAAATAGTGCAATTATCTACATTATTATGTCGAAGTGTTTTCGGCTAATGGCGTTCTTGAAACTGTCGGGAAGGCCTAAATAATGTGTAAGACTTCGGTAATGATATATATAAACGGATGAGTTATTGGTTTATATATAGCCCTGAGCACCCATTTGTAATTCGAGTTGTGTGGAGACGCTTTTTATAATTAAATTGAGATCCATTAAATCAGTTTATTATAATTAAATCATTAATAGTTATATAGAGTGGTGTTTGATCTGACGGGAATGAGTGATTTATAAACTCAAAGAGTAAGGGCAACTATGTTTTTTCTACGATAAGTCTATCTGTATAATAAATCATCCCCAAGAGTATTTAAGTGGTGAAACATCTTCCAACAATCGAAATTCACCGCAAACTGTTCAATTTAATCGATAATATAAATGGAATGGCGGGAAACCCCTTTCAAAATTGACTATAAATACGTAATCATACTAAGTTTAAACTAGTCCATTTACTGTCCTGCATCACGGGTACAGAAAGTTTATACTCACCGTGTATGAAATGTGAACCAAACAAAAAGTATAGAATTTCCTATCATCTATTAAATTAAACGACTCAAGTAAGGGAATTCAAGCTTTGTGTACCTCGAGACACGAAATCCAAATAACCCTTCAAGTAAAACCTCATATCATTGCAGTTTTATAGTGTTATGTGTATCCTTGCTTCGTGACAACATTCTTTTGATACAATATGTTTTCACAACTGTACCTTATAATGCCATATCAGATTTAAGCAAAACCAAACAATATTTAAAGATGTTTTGATCTACTAATTTTCCATTCCTGCTACTCTTCTAGTTATTTAGCACTTTATACAACAGCTTTAGAATTGAGTTATCTAATTTTTCTTTTACATTGTTTTGTAAATATTTTCTAATGCTTGGAAAATGAAAATGTAGTGTTAGACACAATTACGAGGTTCAAAAAACCTGCGTGACAACTATTTTAAGCAAACTTACCCTACTGGGTAAATCCCCTTGATCTAGCAATACAATTTAAAATTTTCTACAATGCTCAAGAAACCAACTTTTGGGCATTAAATTTAGAACATCTGGGTGCATTAGACTGTATCATCGGGTAGGGTAAGTACCATGATGAAGTAAATCCACTATCATTTTCTTTTAGCTTACTGTGACCCAAATTTATATTACAAAAATAGAAACTTTTCCTTTCTTAGAGTAAATACACATATATAATTATAAAATATAAAGATTCAAAACTAACCTAACCTTGACTTTACAAATTAAATTCATCTAATTAATTGATTTCGCCTATAGGCTACTGTTATATATCATACATAAATTTTCGGAGGCGTAACCAATTCCTCGTTAATAAATAAACTTCAAACACTGTTTTAATTAATTTTGATTTATTAGACCATTTTATTTTTAGCCGAGATAAAAGTGGGCGTTTATCAACAAGTGTTATTTTTACAAGTTGCATATCGAACATGTGTCAGTTTTGTAAGTTCTGCCGTAACCTTGAAACCTCACCTTGTTCTTGAATCAAATGTATCATGAACATATTGTTTTTGTACAGCTCAGGTTTAAAGGATTTATACTGCAGTGCTTTGTACGAAGTAAGTCCTGCTCTTCATCCTTCCAACTAATCCCTCAAAACTAATATACAGTATTAGAAAAGTATGGAAACTGTGTTGCAAGAACTGCTTTAGATAGAAAGATATTATAAAGCTCTTAAAATATCCTATCTACAGGGTGGTACAAAATATTAGTAAGATATACAGTTCTAAAATTAATAAAACATGATTATCTCTACTTTATATTAAAATATAACGTCTATTAAGCATTAGTATACGTTATAATAGGTCAATTTAAGATAGTTAAAAGGAGTTTTTAATTTGTTTTTTATAACAACCGAGTAATGGCGTTTTAAATTTTGCAATTTTGTAAACGCGAATTGCGAATTTTAAAACCCCATAACACGGTTGATATTAAAGAGAAATTTAAAATTCCTTTTAATTATCTTAAATTGGCGTATTATAATCTGTGAAAAATAATAACATTTTCAAAGTTGAAAAGTACACATTTTTTAAAACTTTTAGAACTCTACCAAAATTATGTACCATCCAGTATAAGTTGAATAACACATTAAGAGATATCAATAAAATACTGTTTAATTTGACCGTCACTATCAACAGATATTTTAAACATACAATAAATTGAATACAATTTCTCTGTAGCAGACATGTTCCTATTTTCATTTTGTGGTCGGTATTATGCTTACGATATGACATCGACGACGAACGGACAGGAAGACGAAATGAAGAAAAAAATTAATACTAAAGACCTCCAGATCTCGAATAATCTAATAGCTTCAGTGTCGGAAACTAACAAAAATAGGCCAAGAGACACTGTATGTAAAGATGAAAGAGATCTAACCCAAGACTACATAAATAAGTGTATATTTAGCTAGGACAATCCGGGATTGCCAAGAGTCTCACTATAGATTGTATCTGTGAAAGATAATGTTATAAGTTGTCCCTTCATCTCAGTTTTATATTTTTGTATACTACACTGGAATAAAATATCTTAAAAACCTATGTATCTAGATGTCTTGGGATAACGCCAATCATACTAAAGTAATTAATCGCAATTCAATTTGTCTCGGTGCAAAACTTTATCACAGAGTCAAAAAAACAGACTGCCGACCTCAATGTTGTTGATCTTGAAGTAGAGAGACAACAAGTTATGTTAATAACAGCCTAACGTAGGACCCAATATTTAGCACAAGGTTAGTCACATGTAGAAAAACTAGTTTCGTATATCACGTAGAATCAGATTAAAAGGACGAATTTGCAAAATAAATTAGACACAACAAATATATATATGCCACGTTCCGAATGATCGATGTAATACAGGGTAATTGAAAATTCGGGGACTGATTTTAGAGGTAAAGATAAGAAATATGTTTATATGAACATAGGTTTGGAAACTATTCTTTTTCCAACTGTCGGCCATTTTGTTAAAAAAACAAACAATATAAATTTGAAAGAGAATAAGAAATATACTGAAGATTTTGTATACGAATTATTATGTATTTTGTAATTTTTGAAAATGGTGAACGTTTAAAATATTTATTTCATATATCTCAAAAATCATTAACATTACAAAATATTTACAAGATATAAAGAATTTTCGTCTTTCAATCAAAAACAAAATACGTTAAATATTTTTTTCTTTAGGTCAAAGTATAACCGAATTATTACCAAAAAAACTGAAAATATAACTTCTTTTTAATTATCTACAAAATTAACCATAATTATTACATTATGGAATTATGATTATTGTTAAAAATAATAATTTAATCCATTGCTTTATTATTTACAAGAAATTAAAGTTTCTCGCTTAACAGTTACAAAATGGCAAATTGTTGTTTTTTATAATTATTTTATTTTTTCCCACAATTTGGAAAATTACAAATTAACAAATAAAAATTACAAACCAAATTTTGTAGAAAATTATTTTCTGATAAAATTAATTCAACTTTTTAAAATGTAATATACAAACAAGTAGACTTTTTTTAAAATAAAGTAGCTACATGTTTTTAAATAGTTTTAAAACAACAGACGATATTTTTAAACTGTTTTAATGAATTAAAAAATTATTATTAAGAATTGTGGGTAACAAAGTTGATCGCGTCCGCAGCACAGTTTAAGCTGTACATGTAGTGCTGCACACTATGTACCCTGGGTAGTGCTAAATGATCAACAGTGCTGGCAAATGCCTCCCATAAAGAACCAAAATATAATGAAGTGTACAATTTGTTCACAAGACATGTATATTATGGACAAGGATCATCTACTGATCTGCAGGGGTCTGGATGGAGAGAAGCAGGGACGAAGGGACTTTCCTGGACTTTATTGGGAGGCAAGAAGAAGAAGAAGAAGAAGAAGAAGAAGAAGAAGAAGAAGAAGAAGAAGAAGAAGAAGAAGAAGAAGAAGAAGAAGAAGAAGAAGAAGAAGAAGAAGAAGAAGAAGAAGAAGAAGAAGAAGAAGAAGAAGAAGAAGAAGAAGAAGAAGAAGAAGAAGAAGAAGAAGAAGAAGAAGAAGAAGAAGAAGAAGAAGAAGAAGAAGAAGAAGAAGAAGAAGAAGAAGAAGAAGAAGAAGAAGAAGAAGAAGAAGAAGAAGAAGAAGAAGAAGAAGAAGAAGAAGAAGAAGAAGAAGAAGAAGAAGAAGAAGAAGAAGAAGAAGAAGAAGAAGAAGAAGAAGAAGAAGAAGAAGAAGAAGAAGAAGAAGAAGAAGAAGAACAACAACAACAACAAGAAGAAGAAGAAGAAGAAGAAGAAGAAGAAATTAAAAATTGTCATAATTCAATAATATTTTTGTTTAGAATAATCTTTGATGCTGTAGGCAATTACCAAGAATTAAAAAAAAAAGATTTTTGTTGATAACTCTGTTATCCTTTGAATACAGAATTTTTTTAAAATCATTTAGTTGTTTCGCGAAAAGGTGTAAGTATTTTGTTTCTTTGTCTGGTTAACAAAATTTCGGTGGAATTTCAAGATTAATGATACTGCTGCCCAAATAATTATATTGGCGACCATAACAGTGTTCCCTAAATAGAAATCTCAGCAAATTAGAAAGATCAGATATTCAACGATAAATTCGGGGGTATTGAAAGGTCAAGTTAATTATTGAAGGAATGTTCCGGTAATGGTGCAGTCAGTAGAAAGTGTTTGGAGTTGTGAAACCGTCCGTCCTTTCAGTGCAAGGACATTCTGGTCTTGATGGAGTTTTGAAGGACTCCACGCAGATTTAGAAAAAGTGCTCTATATAAGGATGTGCCCTTGGTGATCTATGTGGTTTTTATCTGTAGCGAAGTAACAATTAATAAAGAGTATAAAAACATTGCACAAACTTTCTCACTCCAAAAACCAAATAAAACTAACTAAAATCATAATAAATTTGGAACTTATTAATCAAAACGTGAAATAATTGTACCGTGGGCGCCTACTTTGAAACATTATTTTTGAATTTTAATGTGGGCCTAAACAAGTTTTTCTTATACTATATACACATCCGTATATATATATATATATATATATATATATATATATATATATATATATATATATATATATATATATATTAAATACACAAACAGGATTTTTATAACGTTGTGTTCTTATAAACTACAGGACCGATTTTTATACTTCAAGTCTCTATAAAAAGGTCTAGAGGCATAGACTTGCAAAAATTCTTCATTATTTTGATACATATTCACCAAAGGGTAGGAATCGTCTTAAAAATAAATTAGTCCCCTGCTTTGTATATTACAGCTAAGTATAACAGAATAAGCGTCATAATGTAATTGTTCAATCTATATAATTATTACTGAGTAGTAAGCAAAATTTCAGAAAAAAATAAAAATTTGGCGATTTTGATATTGAAACATTTTAAATATTATACAAAGTTGTGCAAAGACGTCGAGATATTCTCACTATATTAAGTAACATCATCGAAAAGTAGTTTTTTGAAATGTTGATCTAGGCTTTGCATATTCCAATTTGTTGCCATTTTAATATTTATTACCATAATATTTATAAATTTTATTACCATGTAGCAATCATTGGCATAAAATAATAGAAAAACACAGGTGATTGGTTAGCATCTGTAATGAAATTTCTCTGATAACTTTACGTTAGGCTTATCCGGATATTATAAATAATTTAAAATTACCAAAGCAACCATTTACATAAAATAACAGATGAAATAGTTGATTGGGTTCATCAGTATTAATAATTAAATTGTACTAGTAAATTTAGGTTATTTCTAGCCTATATTAATATTGTAAATAATTTGGAATTACCATAGCAACCATTTGCAAAAAAAAACAGATAAAACAGCTGATTGGGGTTATCAGCATTATTAATTAAATTATTCTGATAATTTTAGGTTAGTTCTAGCCTATAATACTACTACTATAAATAATTTGCAATTACCATCAACCATTAGCATAAAATAACAGATGCAACAACTGATTTGGTTCATCAGCATTAATAATTAAATTACTATTTATATTTAAGATTAGTTCTAGCATATACTAATAATATAAATAATTTGGAATTACCATAGCAATAATTTGCATAAAATAACAGATAAAACAGTTCATTGGGTCGTGAGGATTAATAACTAAATTATTCTGATAATGTTAGGTTCCTTCTTGCCCATACTAATATTATAAATCATTCTGAATTACCCTAGCAACCATTTTCATAAAATAACAGATAAAACAACTGATTGGATTCAATACCATTTTTTATCATATTATTCTGATTATTTTTATCCTATAACACCTTAACCGGAATTTTAAATAAATGGCGAGTAATACGTTATATTTGGATATTAGAGCACAAAATTTCATCAATATCATTTAAGCCGATTTTGATTAAAATTTTGTGAATTATTTCATTTCAGATACCAAATTTTCATTTATCATAAATTATTCAAAAATATGCGTAAATGCCAAATTTGATTAAATTATTTCGACGGTTTTGGACTGTAGACACTCTACAGACAGACAGACAGACGTCATTTCAAAAACCACTTTATTTATGGATATTCCTAAATAACTATATACAGTACTATCTTGATAAAACGTTGTTTAGATAAGCTTAAGAATATTTGTGTTTAGAATATCAGACAGGTATGGTTAAGCCTCTTATACGTCAAAGCTAACATTGAATGCATCTCTTGTGGAATATGAAATATTCATTGCGTAAGATAATACTCTAATCATATAAGCCTACCTACAGGATAATGCACAATTCAGGGGATATTAAATTTACATTCTTGCAGATATTTGCAGAATTTTGACTTTTATAGAATTCAGACAAATGTTACGCGTCTATTTGGTCAACTTAGATAATACTCAAACTTAATTCTACAATCGTCATAACTTCAAATAATTTACAGTTTGACAATCCCCAAGTGCTCCAACTAGATCAACACATTTTTTCATTTAAACTTAAGTTACATCCTTCTCTCTCATCTTTCCTAGCAGTTTTTTTATTGAGCAATTCTTGTTCCAATTCTGGCACTAATAGAGTATTCGAGGGCTAGGGGGTATATATTTTAACTACTGTTTCTAAAAGGACGATGACAAACTAAACTATACAAATATAAACAATACTTTTCAGACGTGTAAGCATATATACAGAGTGTTAAGAAAATGTTGTGTCACACTTTAAGTGGCGGTTATATAGGTCTAAATAAAGGAAAGAGTTCCTGTAACATATGTCCGGAAAAGCTTCGATTTCCATTTGTGGTCAATTTTGAGTTTTTTTGAAAAAAATAATTATACCTCTTGAAATTAATATGATTATGACTCGAAATTTGGTAGGCTATACACATTTTCAATCTACATTTTTATCAGTAAATCAAGAATCAAAACTATATCTTACAAAATTGTCGCAATGGCATCTGTACTTTAATTAATATTCAATATTTATAAAAAAACATTAACTTTACCAACAAAATGCAAACTACCGCTATTTTGAATTTTAAGAAGATAACGTTTTCATTTTCGGTATAATGGTAAACCGTTACATGAAATTTCGACTCTAAATCTGATTTCAAAAGCTGTAATTATTTTTCAAAAAATGGCCGACAGATGTTACTGGAACTCTTTAATTTCTTTTGACCAATATAATCATCATTTAAAGTTTGACACAACATTTCCTGAATACCCTGAAATAGAAACTAAATAAATGTAAACAGGTTTGAAAACTCTTAGTTTACCGTTTATCCACCATTTTGTTTGTTTTATAAAACAAAAAATACTTTCAAAATAGATAGTACGTATTTGGTATACGCAATTTTTTCATTATTTTAAAGTTCACAAGTGTACCAAAACAAAGACTATGTTTTGTTTATTTTCAAAATTGGCGCTCTTTAAAAATATTTAACTTCTAAATTTTGAAAACTGTTCACTTCGCAAAAATTAACAAAATATTTTTCTCATTTAACGACAAACTAAACCGTTAGGTTAGAAATTAAATGTTTCGTTAATAACTCACTTAGCGATTGATCTACAGAAAAAACAAAAAATACTGTTTGTTTTCGTGTTAAAAGAAGGATATATTTCACTTCTAGCAAATTTGTTTAAATTAAACGGTTTGGGAGATATTCAACTTTCATTATTTTAAACTAATTTAGAAAATATACAAAAGGAATATCTTCGTTTTTGGTGTACTTGTAAAAAGTAATATAAAAATCTTAGTAAAATAAAACAACGGATAAGAGAAATGAAATACATGATGTATTTATGGATGAACAGTTGAAGAATTAAACGTAATATATTGTAACACTTTCAGGACTAGCCCTTTGGAATACATGATATATATCTTATTTGATCCTGCATCCTTCTCGGCCATTTGTCTGTCAATACTAAAGAATAAAGTTATTGGTTCTATAAATTTTCGTTTTGAAATATATGCTTGCCCACCTTGCAAGGATAAAGGCTTTTTGTTATTTATACGTGTCTTTTGAGACTAGGAATAAAAACAATGAATGGTATACTTAAAGAATAAAACAGAATGAAAGAATTTGAACATACATATTTTTTAAGTTCGCTATGATATAACTTTGTTAAAAAACGTATTAGTTTCCAACACCATAAAAATGCACGTTAAGGAGATATCAAGGAAAAAACGTAAACAATCCATAGAGCAGTTGTAAAATGCATACGTAATCAAAATTAGGTCTACAGATTGTGGAAACGTGTTGATGGATTGTAAAAATGAATGTCCTATATCCAACATCTGTGTGATGATTTGCAAGTACAAATAACCTGTCGGGAATAATAGGCCTAATTCTAAAATGAGTTTTGACAGACCTCAATATGTATTAAGTTATACTAGTAACTAAATAGTATACGGTTAGAATTTGGTTGGAGATGGTTGTGTGAGAAAGTTAATGCAATGTTTTTTTTTTTTTTTTTTTTTTTTTTTTCAACAGTTCATTTCCAATGTAAAAAGTACATTATAACTATCAGACTAACAGATCTATGTAAATAATCCTTGTACACACATTTCATGATGATGTCTGGTGCAGTTGATGAATAATTAATTCTGGTTATACAGTTACAGTTACAAAGATATAAAATCATAAAGTATGGCAAGTTTCAATCTGATATTTAATATTTATAAGGCGCACTGCTTGTTATGGAGGATTTATTAATCACGGAATCGCAGACCGGAAGGAAATAATCATTAAGAGCTGGAATCAAGTAAATAGGTTGAGGTATGCCTGAGAGAAAAAGTATTATTTTCTTTAAACAAATTTTATAATCAAAAATATATCTTTAAATGAATTGATAATAAGTTAAAATTTTAGTATTGTTTTTTTATCTTGTGAAAAAAACTTTTTTTGTGGTTATTTTAAGAAGAACTCACCCCATCCTAAAATGGGGGTTTTTAACTGTAAAGTCTCATTGAGTAAATACCTCATTTTAAAGGTTTTCTTAATAGAAAATAACTCCACAAACTCGGAGGTCGCTATCTTACTACAATAAAAATCGTCAGCCGTTTAAAATTTCTAATAAATTTATAAAGAATAGGGGTATTTATTTGGAAGTTATCGATTTAAAATTGATTTTTCAAAATTCGTCAATGTGGTGGAATAACATCCTGCATTCTATCAAGGTCATAATTAATTCTGCATATTTCTGCATGAATGTAAAGTTAATATCCCATGAATTCTGCATTTACTCTAGACAGGCTCATATGATTGGAGTATTAGCTTATGCAATGAATAATTTACATTCCATCAAAGATACATTTGGAATTTTACCATATCAGTGCAAAACAAAAAATATCCTTTCACGAATGAATCCACCGAGAGAATATTTTATTTACGATTATTCTTCAAGGGAAAGGAGAAAGAGTCCTACCGTTAAACTCCTTCATCAACAAATTAAAGGAAACAGCTTACAGCTTTCTATGATAAACACTTTATTTGAAACAAGACAACGTTTCAATAAAGTCGTCATCTTCTATTGTTATAAGTGCACACACTTTATGCGACTGAACCAAGAGTGGCTAGGCCAATGAATTCTGTAGATAGCAGCAGTGAAGCAATGTAGCCACGGCTACAAATCCATTGACGTCACAATTTGGACATATATAAAGGTCTTTTTTCAAAAGCCGTTATCTTTGCAAAATACCTAAAGGAGACAAATGTGTTACTAAATTAACAACAAACCCAAATATCTTTAGGGGAAAAGTTATCTGAGTTAAAGAGAGAGA